>VUYV01000581.1:113875-139938 GCA_008711295.1 Anarhynchus alexandrinus | reverse complement strand
CTCTCCCCGCTTATAAGAGGTCCTCTCCCCGCTTATAAGAGGTCCTCTCCCCTCTTATCAGAGGTCGTCTCCCCGCTTCAGCGATGCCGGCAGCTCTTTTCGCGGGAGGCATCTGCCTGAAGCGCCTGCCTTCCCCCTGAGCACAAAGGAGGCCCGTTCCCCGCTCCCCGGCTTCCCGCAGCTCCCGCCGGGGCCATCCCGGGAGCCGCCGCAGAGCCAGCCCCAACGCGGGGCACGTAGCGGGGCCGTCGCAGCTGGGCGAAGGAGAACCCATGGCTCCGGTCGGTCCGTAGGGACCGGCTGGCGAGCGGATGGTCCCTCAGCCGGCAAGGTTGCCTGCTCAGCAGTTTGGTGGGCCAGCGAGCGCGGGAGCCAACGCTCGCAGCATGCCTGCCTTGATTTAAAGCCGGCAGGCAGCGAGCAAGCGAGCCTGCATCAAGACGGAGCGGTGGCGGCGGATGGTTCACCATGAAGGAACGGCTTTGTGTTACTGAAAGCACCTGACTGGATGGACGCTCGTGCCTCATCGGCGGCAAATATCGCACGGGGAGACCTGGGAGCGAGCTGAGACCTGCGCTTGCGATCGCTTTGTCAAGTTCGGGGCTTCTCTCCTCCCGGCGGCATCGCGGGGAGGCATCTCTCCCGGAGACCCCCCCGCTGTCCTCGGCGACTTCTCCGAGTTCAAGGTCGGCGGGTCTCCTCGGCAGCCTCGGGGAGCGAGCCCCGCGCGGCTGGGCAGCCTGCGGCCGGCGGCGGGGCGCCGGGGGGCTCTGGACGGTGACTGAAGGAGCACCGGGGGCGCGATGCAAGTGTCCATCGCCTGCACAGAGCACAACTTGAAGAGTCGAAATGGTGAAGACAGACTCATCAGCAAGCAGAGCACCACTACCCCGAACGTTGTGAATGCAGCCCGGGCAAAATTTCGGACAGTGGCTATTATTGCTCGCAGTTTGGGGACATTTACCCCCCAGCACCACATTTCGTTAAAAGAATCCACCGCAAAGCAAACGGGCATGAAATATAGGTATGGTCACGGTGTCGGTCTTTGTTACGTTGCAGTGTAATAGCTCTTTACTTTGCCTCTATAGAACTGCCTGCCTGGATGCATCTGATTTTGCAGAGGAGCTCTCTGCTAAGGTTATTAATAGATTTTTAAACTTGTGCATAACTGAATAGCATTTGGGCGTTAATCTTTTTGCAGGCATATATATTTGTGATTTTATACTGCAAAACGCTTGCCTGGGTAGAATATAGTGCAACATTGTGAATTTGTGACAGTGGTGTTAAGATGGTTTCTATTAAGTGCTCAGTATAACTTATATCGGTGCTGATGAGCAGAAAAATCAATTAGCGAAGCATGTGTGAGGCTGGACAGGAAAAGTTCATTTGCAGGATGTTGTACAGAGTGAAAAAACGGATCTGCCTTGGGTACCATTTCATCATGGTGATCGCTTGCTGACTTTTCACCTGGCTCACTCGGTGAAGATGAGATCAAAGCCAATTTTAGGTGAAATGCAGAAAAAAAAAAATATCACAGGCATTCTTGTAAAATGCCTCATGCATCTTACGGGTTTTTATTCCTCCTAACCTAGGCAGGAAAAATAAGGAACGGCTGTGACTTCAGCCTGAAGCGCTCGGTGTGGGCAGCTGATAAGCTTCTCTGTCATGCCTTCAGCTGAAAACGAGAAGGGTTTCTATGACTTTGGCGGTTGGTTTTTGCCTGTTCAGGATGTCCCTTTTCAGCCACTAATGGGTGATGTTATTGGGACTGGGAGAAGGGAAGAGCCTGGGGATGCTCTGTCCCCGTGAGCATCCCGGCAGCCGGAGCGAGGGGGTCTCCGTGGTCGGAGGGTGATGAGGGGCTCAGGGCTCCGGGCAACTTTAGCCGTGCTTGTTCCCAGCCCAGGGAATCATGGCCGATGCTCCTGCGGAGGCAGCCGTACCTGCTCCAGGGGAGCGGCGCGGGGCTGGGATGCCGTTTTGCCGTTACACTGATTTTACGGTCGTCGGGGCTGATGCAAAGCCGAGCTGGCTTTGGCACCGGCACACGGAATTCAGGCGTGTGTGCAGCTCAGCGCAGGGCTTGGTTTAGGCGATCCTGCAGTTCCGAAAATGTCAATATTAACTCTCCGGGAACTGCGTAGACGGGGCGCGTGGAAGCAGCGTGAACGGGACGCTCAGCCGCAATTTGCTGGGAGTTGCTCGAGGGGTAGATGAATAACACGGGGGCTTTGCCCGCATGGCAGCCCGGCCTTTCCCGCTGCTCCTTCCTGCCCTTCGGCCATGACCAACTTTTAGCAGGAGCGTTGCACGCTCCTGCCGCTTGCTCCCCGGCACGGTGTCGGCAGCAGAAGCGCTGCGGGCGGCGCTTGCGGCGAGAGCAGAAATGCTGATTAATATCTCCCGGGGCCAGTTCCCAGCCGGAGGGGTGCTGGGGGGGCTCCCGGGGGAGGTGGGGGGGGGTGGCAGTCCCATCTCCTGGCTGTCCCCAGCCGTGGGGAGGGTCCTGCCCGAAGAGAGGCAGCTCTCAAAATCAACATAACTTGTCTTTTAATCCCATGCCCGCAGCCCTCCCGGTGGCGTAGGGGCCGGTGGAGCCGTGGCAGCCAGGGGCTCCCTGTGCCCCCCCTCCCCTCCTGCAGCCCTTTCCAAGTCACTGCGCCTCCCTGCCTCAGTTTCCCCCGTCAGCACATCTGAGGGAAACGTGTCTTTGATCACGTCATTCCGAGACGTGACCTGGTACCAAGTCGTGCCTTCTGCTCGTTAGGCCGACGGACGCTGTGTGCTAATTGTCAGAAGTTATCTCTGCTGATTTCCCGCGGGCTCCCGGCGCTCTCCGTGTACCGACGCGCCGGGTAATTGCAATTCTTTGCTGCCCGCATGACACAAACGCTCCAAAGTTGGGCCTTCGTAAATCCTTCCCGGCTTATTTCTAGATAAGGTTTCCATGCGGAGGGCTGAGTCCTCCCGCGGGTGCTCAGCACGGCCCTGGCGGCTCCCCCGGCTCCGGCTGCCCGGGACCCGGGGAATTGCTTCAGGAATAGCACCTCGTTTGTGACAAGGCTGATACTTTATGACTAATCCCTGTTTCTGCTCCCAAATCTCTCCACATCTAGAGCTGATTTCTCCCCCGGGAGAAGCAGCGAAGGGGAATTTGGAGGAAGAGCTGACTAAACCTCCAGGCTCAGCTGCGACGCTGCTGAATCGAGATAACCTTTAGTTAGGGAAGACGCCTACCACCGGCGATGGAGCTGATATTTCGTGTTCATCTCTGCGCCGGGTTCCTCAGTCTGAGGGAAACCCAGTAGCCGGAGAAGCCAAAGGCTTTTCCCTACGGCTGCAACAATAATCCCGTAAAGTCCTCGGCTCCCTTACATTTGAAGCCGAGGTCCTTCCCAATTCATTTTCTGCTTGAATTACGCCCCCGATGCTAATCGACATGGTGCGTGCTGCTTAAGATGACACGCTGGGGAAGCTGCCCCTTGTTTCACGCTATGAATAGGGATAGCTGTCCCCCCCCTTTTCGACCTCAGCGCTGCTGCTGCCCCCCTGGCCGGGCTCCCCCCGATCCTGCCCAACCCCGGCGCGGCCGACGCCGGCTGCCGGGCGCTCCTGGTGCCGCCGGGATTACGTAAAAAAGAGAGACGGCGACTATGCCTGTGACAGGGGTGGGGGCGGGAGAGGATCCAGCTCGGAGCGGGGGGGTTGGGGGGGCTTTTCATCCAACAACATGTTTCTGGCCCCGCTCCAGCCCAGAGCCTGAATTGGAATGTAAAAGACTGAGTTTGTGGGGAAAAATACATGTGTTCGCCGGGGAACATCTGCAAATGTCAGGGCTCAGGTGCGCTCCCGCCGCGTTCGCGTGAGCAAACCTCTGCTCTGCCTTCGCCAAATCCCGTGTCGCTGCCTCCCCCGTCGGATCGTGGCATCCGCCGGGTGGGACCTCCCCAGCCATCGCCTCTGCTGTCACCGCCGGGGACGGCCCCGGCTGCCTCCCGCGCGCAGAAGGCCACGGGGAGAGGGGCTGTTCCCTCTTATCCCTTTTAAAGCTCCAGTTCGGTCCCACTGGTGAGCCCGCCCAGATGCTTGGGGACAACATTTGGGATCACTTCAAGTCTTTCCTTGAAAATGGTGTAGTCGCGGTGCTTGGCTTGGAGACTTGCAGCCTGCCGCACCGCTGCTGGAAACAAAGGATGGATTTTTGCATCCCTCTGATGCGCAGCGCGGGAGGAGGGCTGGCAGGCTTTGGACCATCAGAAGGTCACAGCCTGGCTTCTTCTCCCTCCTCATTTGCCATATCTTTTAAAAAATTTATTGCCAGCCCGATTCAAGCTGCCGGGAAGGTGGGTCCAGCCCTGACCCTGGTGCACGGGGCGATTTGGGATGTGCTGTGGCTGCCACAGAGAACAACTTCTCAAGCCGAGACTTGTACCGGGCTCCCCGTGCTCGTCCTTGGCATCCTCGCCATGGTGCACGCCGCGGGGCAAATCCTCGCCCCGCAGCTCCCCGGCTCCCCGCGAGCCCGCTCCCTGCCCAGGACGTGGCGGGGAGCTCAGCCGCGGAGGACTTGAGGCTCAGCTCCGGCTCCAGCCGCCGCGCTGCCGATTCGGGGCCGTCAGCAGTTCAAAAATAGCCCTTTATGAGAGCTCTGCCCGCACGCGGGCACGAGGGACCCAATTTATGAAGCTCAACTATCTATTTGTGTTCATAAATAATTGATGGTGGCGGCTTTGGCCATTAACTCCAGCGCGAGCCTAAACAGAAATATTTTAACTGCAAAGGCAAGCTGGCCTTTATAGGAGTTAATAGTCCGTGCTGGTCCTGCAGAGCCCGGGGCAAGGTGGGAAACGTCCCCCGGAGGGGAAACCCATCCCTCCCGCCCCACGCGATGCGGGATGCCCAGCCCTGTCTCCCGAACCACTCACGGCCACCATGCCCGTGCCACCACCTCCTGCCTGCCCCGCGGGGGGGTCTCTGAGGACGGGCAGCGGTAATTGAAGTGTGGGGAGACCAGCGTGGGCACCTCATCCCTGCTGGGTCGGGGCTGCGAGGGGACCTGCCCGGCTGCTGCGGGCGCTGGAGGGCACATAGGGCTTCTTGCAGTCGGCGAGCCGTGGCGGTGCGAGGATTGCCCGTCGCGTTTCGCAGGGTCTGGAGCAGCTTTAGCAACCAAAGACCTTTCCCAAGCTCGCCGCAGTGCTCAGCTCCCCGCTGCTCTGGAGGGCAAAGCACCGGCACAAAGCCGAGCTCTCATGAAGGGTCTGGAGGAGACCACGCTGGGCAGGACACGGCGCTGCTGCCTGTCCGCTCCCTTCTCCCGGAGGAACGGGCACGTCTCGGACCGGTGGGGCGCCTGCGCTTACAGCCAGCCCGGTGCAGGGTGGTCTGCTCAATCCTTGCCTTACTGGGGATTTTTTTCTGGCCCGTCGCCTGGGTGCTGCCGCTTGCCAGGCTGCAGGCTCGGGGACCTTCCAGCGTCCCCAGTGGCACCGAGGCCGAGCCCTGGCCACGCTCCAGCCGAGGTCATTACATCCTGCCGGCTAAAAACCCATCGGCAGTTCGCAGGCATTATTTTTCACCGTGTGCCTCAAATTGTGGGTTCTTGAAGCACGTTACTAAAATGCCGCTAGCGCACTGCGTCGCAGCGGTGGGTGTGCTGCTCCGGTGGCTCCGGTGGGACGTCTCTCTTCCCCCTCGCGGCAAGGCGGCCGCGGGCTTGACTTTGCCGGGGTCAGAGCGGAGCTCCGTTGGCTCTGCACACCCATTACAGACATTAAAAGGCACAACAAAAATACTACAGCACAAAGAATTCCTCGTCCCTCTTTTCTGCCTAAATAAATATCCGCTGGCAAATGTAATTAAGGTACGTAACAAGCACAAAACTCTCAGTCCTATGGTTAACTCGAAGTTTTCTTGTGGGCTGGCAGGTCCCAGCCTGGAGGGGAGCGATGCTGTGGAGCATCATCCCTCCCAGGCTCAATGGAGGAGGGGAGAGGAGCAAACCTGCTCCAGGAAAACATCCCACAGCCGTTCCCCCTCCCCGGGAGGTTCCCAGCGCGGCTGCTGAGCGCTTGCAGAGGAGGAGGAACCGCTGCCGGTGGGGGCCGGAGCCCTGCAAAGCCCCAGAGCCGCGTCTGAGACCTGTGATTACCATCAGGAAAATGCCTTTTCGCCTCCGTGACCGCCGGCGGTTTCTTCCACTCGGTTGGACGTACCCCCGGTGACCCGGGGGCTAGAAGCAAAAATTGCAATGCTTTTATGGAAGCGCGGATTTCTTAGGTAGGAGCGTGGTATTATTAACGCTAGAACTGCACGGAGGGGCACGCTCTGAGCGCAGCGCGGCCGGTGGGAGCGTGGGCTGGCAGCACTCAGAAGCAAACTTCTAAGCCGCCAGGTTTGGAAACCCACCCAGGTCGCTTCGGGCCGCAAAACTAGTTTGGAAGCAGAAGGTAAAGCTCTTATGCTTTTTGAGGGGTGCAGGTGAAAGAAGGTATTTCTTGGCAGTATTTCAGGACTTGTGTCTTTTTTTTTCCCTTGTGTCGTACTACAACCATTAGCCGTAATGACTACCTTATATATTTAGGAATCCACGGTTTATTTAAGTCTTGCTGCAATTATGAGTAGTTTTAAGCACTCACACGCAAATGGCACAATTATTTTGATATAAAATTACATATTATTTCAGTAGCTCTCCACATCAGGTTGATTTTTATGGCTCATCATCTGATCTTCATTTTATTGCCGGAAATGAAGCCCAATCCAGCGAACAGAATGGATTTAGACTGAGTTCACAATGCGTTTTCCCCCAGGACTGTAGCTTATAATGGCTACAAAGAAGGGAGGAATAACTCAAAGAGGGAGAAAAAGGAACCAGTTGAGTAAACAAAATCTGGGCGGATTTGCGCTGCTCTCAGATTCCTCATGGCTCTCCAGGAGTTTGTAGCTGGCAGGTACGGCTGCGGGATCGGGGCGGTCCGGGTTTTTCTCATCTCATTCCGTTGATGCAAAAGCCACGTTTAACACGGCAGTGTTAAAACCAGCGCAGACGAGGTGAGCTTTGGGTTTGAATAC
Organism: Anarhynchus alexandrinus; assembly: GCA_008711295.1. Classification (NCBI taxonomy): domain Eukaryota; kingdom Metazoa; phylum Chordata; class Aves; order Charadriiformes; family Charadriidae; genus Anarhynchus; species Anarhynchus alexandrinus. The sequence goes on along the minus strand of VUYV01000581.1, from coordinate 132,867 downwards.
ACATTTACTTACCGCGTGACCTCTAACGATGCGATAGCGCGTGGAGTTTGTCAAAGGCGCGTTCGCTCCCGGGCTTTCGCCTCTTCAGTCAGTGAGGACATTGCAGGTGGTGGGGCTGAGTGTCAGCGCTGAAAATGTGTCTCCTCTTCCAGGTTTCGGATAAAGCAAAGTCGTCCCGTGTTTTTAAAGCAGTCTGCCCGTGTGGTGCCTGCCCGGCTGAGCACGGCTGCTTCCCCGTGCCCCCCGTGATGCCCAGCGCTGCGGGACCACGGGCTCTGCCCCGCTCCCCTGCACACAGCAAAGGGATTTCTTCAGCTCAGGGTTTCTCCTTCTCCCCCGGAGACCCAACCAGGCCAAGAACCTCCTACAGCAAATTTACTTCATTGACAAATGGATTTTTCATGTTATTTTTAGTAGGGCGTGTACTGATAGGAGGAGGGGGAATGGCTTTAAACTGGAAGAGGGGAGATTTAGGTTAAATGTTAGGAAGAAATTTTTCACTTTAAGGGTGGTGAGGCACTGGCCCAGGTTGCCCACAGAAGTTGTTGAGGCCCCATCCCTGGAGGTGTTCAAGGCCGGGCTGGATGGAACAGCTTGGAACACGTTACCCAGGGCAGTGGTGGAGTCCCCATCCCTGGAGGTATTTAAGGGTCGTGTAGATATAGTGCTCAGGGACATGGTTTAGTGGAGGGCTTGGCAGTGTGAGGTTAATGATCGGACTAGATGATCTTACAGGTCTTTTCCAATCTAGGAGATTCTGTGACTCTGGATGGGGCTTTGAGCAACCTGGTCTGGTGGGAGGTGTCCCTGCCTATGGCAGGGGGGTGGAACTAGATGGTCTTCAAGATCCCTTCCAACCTAAACCATTCTATGATTCTATGATTCCTAAGATTCTTCGTAAAGGCGTTTCTAATTTATTAGGGATTTTGGAAACATCTGGCCACCAGCTTAATTATATATCCTCCAGTGAGGTCTAGCTCATGGACAAATAAGCAACCGGTGGGAGCGGTGCTGGCTCGTGCGGGGGACGGCTGTACAGCGGACGGGTGTCAGCATCGGACATCACCTCTGCCCAGCTACGCCGGGAGAGTCCCCACTTCCCCGGCCAGCGTGGCACATCAGCTCTCTCTCATCCCCCAGCGCGGTGTCCTGGGCCCCGTGGAGCAAGGTCTGGGGATGCCGGATTGCCTGTCCCGGCGTCTGTGTCCTGCTGGGGACAGGAACGCTGTCCTGCGGCGCTGGTGGCACTGGGGGGACACAGCAACAAGGCAGGGCTTGGTCTGCCACCGATTCCACCCCCCCCCCCGCTTTGATCCCAAGAGAAAATGATGAGCTGAGGAGAACAAGATTGAATTCAAGGACAAACGGTGTTTCAAAGAGCACGCTTTCCATGTCGGGCGTGTTAAGCAGAAGCAAAACGATGATGTTCTAAGGAAGCTTTTAAATAATGCAACCGTGTTCCGGTGATGAGCTGTGCAGGGCGCAGGGCAGGGGCGCGAGGGCGCGGGGGCAGCCCGGGCGGCCGTCCCCGTCCCCGGTGGGTGGCTGTCACCGCACCGCTGCTCCCTGTGCCACCCGCCACCGGGGTCCGCGCTCCCGGGGCAGTGGCCCCTGGCATGGGGCGGTGTGGGGCAGCTCCTGGCTGGCGGCGGTGGCTGACACGGGTCCCTGACCGACCCACCGGCTGCCAAACCCGGTCCTGCTCCGCTCTGCTCGTCCCGCACCGTTCCCCGCAGCGTGGTATTTTCCATTTAGAAATCTGCATGACAACGTTAATCTAATGCTTAAATGGATGGAAGAAAAGATGTAATGCAGAAACACTGCTAATTTAATTACTTGCGAAGCGCACAGTTTAAGATATTTAAAATGTATTATTTTAGCATGGCTGCTTTGGCAAAATCCAATTTGAATTTTGAGCACGCTTATTTTTATTTTAGACTAACGTTATAAACCTCCATCTGTAGAAGATGTTTGTTAAGAAATTAGTTCCGAGCAAGGAAAAGAAAACGCTCGGCGTGAGGCTTGGTGTGAGCCCAGAGGTTAAAGCCGGGGTGATGCCTCCCTGTGCCTGGGGGTCAGCCCGTGCTGAGCACGGCGGCAGGGGAGGGACAGCTCCAGCAACGCTCCCATGCATTTCAGTATTTGGAAAACATCCAACAACCCCAAATCTGGTGGCGCTTAGTGGTGGGTACATCCCTGATGGAAAGTCAGCAGATGGTTCGGATGGATGTTGCTCGTGCAAAGAGGGATTTGGCTACCGTGTCCCTTACCCCAGCCCGGTTCCTCGGGGTGGTCCAGGTGATGCTTCCCACCACCGCAGGAGCAAGAGCACTGTTTGGTGGAAGCCTCTGGAGATGTTGCTCCTGAACAAACCCATTTTAGAAGTTCATCAGAAGCTCTCCACTTCCTCCACTGCTGTGCTCACTGCACACCCCTGCGGAGGAGGCAGAGAGGGTGAAGGAGCCCCTGTGAGAGCGTGGTGGCCCTGGGCGTGTAGGAGGGATGGCAGCCTTTTGGGGCAGGTTGGGTCCTGTCTGCCGTGTGCTGGGCTCGCTCCGGTGGCTGGTGGGACACACCACCCCGCCGTCCCACCGCGATGTCCCCGCTGTCCCCCACAGCAGCATCCCCTGCGGGAGATGCAGCATTGTCCCTTTAGCAAACCCAGACTCGCTCCTCATGGTATCCCAATGTATTAGAAATGTTTCCCAAACTATTTCTGTAGCAGGAGAAGACCTCCCGGCAGGCAGGAGGGAGTGGGGAGCAGTGCCTGGTCCCCGAGATGCCTTGCTCGGGGTGGCAGGGCACTCGGTCAGGGCTCTGCAGGCTCCACGCTAAAGAGTTTCGGGAGGTATTTTCTGGCAAAGCTCTGCTCGGGGAACAAACAGAAATAACCGACGGGACACGGGGCTTGAGAAGCAGAAGCAGCGCATTGAAAAATAAGGTCCTGAAGCTCCTGGAAGCCCTTTGTACGTGGAACCCCAACGAGGTCCTGGTGCCTTGCCTCCAGCAGCTCCCAAAGAGGAAAGCTGGCGCGTGTTTGATGCCTGGTTTTTGCTTATGGCACGTAACAGTCTGTTGCAGGTCCTGCCGGCAGCTTAAATTCAGCTGGATGCAACGCATCTGGAGAACCTCGGGTTCCACAGAGGAGACGATGGCCTCCTCAGGGGGGAGGTGGCAGCGGGGCCGAGGCTGTTGGGATTGCCTGCGCGTACGCCCAGCTTGCACGCCGCTCGCGAAGGGGTTGTGTAAGTCACCGTAAAACATGTGCCCTGTACGTAAACGAGCTGCTTTAGACACATTTTGGGTGGGAAGTTATAAAACTTTCATGGCGTAGCCATACCTGTATTTTCTGACGTTTGCCAGAAAAACCCAAGCGCCGCCTGGGCACAGCGGCGGCTGCAGCAGCTGCGAAAACTGCTGCGACTTAATTTCAGAAGTACTTAAAACCCATCCGCAATGTCCTTTCTCTCTGAAAGGGTCAAAGTCCCGTGCAGCAATTACAACAAAAATTCAGTTATTTTTCACTGACCCCGCTTATTTTTAGAATAGTTCATGCAAATAGCTTTTACCTAAATATTTATGGGGGAATAACGCGCCCCTCCAAAGCGAAAGGTTCCCCTTCCCGGGGCGACCCCGCTGTGGATGCTGCCGGCTGCGGCCGCCGGGGCAGACCCGCTTACGGCTTTGCCAGAATGAGCCTCTCCCGCCTGTGGAGAAAAATGTGTGTTTTCCAGTTTCAGCTTATTCAATCACTTCAGCGTAGTGACTAATACTTTCCAAGGTGGGTCAAGGGATGGGGAAGGAAAAACCGGTGACGGGGTTTTAAATTTTTTATTTTGCCTCTTTCAGTCTGGAGTAGTACCGAAATGAGAGAAAATGGCATCTATTATTTACAGCCCTATGGGATGTGTTGACTGGTGACAGCACAGTCAGCACCCTACGCAGGAGTATGATTTGCTTACTGATTTCCTACATGAATAAAGTGGAATCGACCTGGGCATCGTAACAGGGTTGGGCACGTGTTCCAGGTTTGCCGGGTCTTTGCCGGGTCTGAGATCTGTTGCACCGCGGCGTTGGGTACCACTGGAGGGTGATGGGGAAGCTGTGGGTTAACCCGTGCAGAGGTGTGATGGAGAGCACAGGTGTGATGGAGAGCTGCCTGATCCTCTCTTATTTCTGGAAATAAGTTGATTCATTCAAATCCTTTAGGAACTGCAAGTTTGTGTTTTGTTGGTTTTTTTTTTTATTTTTTGACAAGGATAACGTAATTCCCTCAGACATTTGAAATTCCGCACGTTGAAAGCATCACTGCAGAATGACAAATATTTTTTCTTTTCCGCTCCTTCACCCTTGGGTCCCACGGCTGACGAAACGCGGTGGGGGCAGGAGAGCCGTGGGCTGTGCGCCGTTCCAGGATGCGGTTGATGGAATCGTGTCCCCCCCCCCCACACCCGCCACCTCCAGCAGAGCTATTCCCTCGGGAACACCAGTGCCAGCGCTGCCCCCGCTCCGGCATCCCCACCCCGCGCTCCCCCTCCCCGGGACAGCTCTGGGAATGGAGATGGCAGCTGCTGCCGTCGCAGCAATCTTCCGCAACCATCTCTGCTCNAAAAAAAAAAGAAAGAAAAAAAAAAAAATCCTGGGGAATTTCAGCTGAAGCGACCACCTACGCACCCGGTGGCTCTACGAGTACGGGAGATGAGTTGGAAAGTGTGAAGAGAGCCAAGAAAGAGGGGCCAGATGCCGTTTAGGCACCTGCTTGTCCCCTCGTGCCGTCCGTGCCTGCGTTGGCCGCCCCTCCTGCCGCCGAGCCGGGGTGTCCATTGCCCAGGACCCACCTCCTGGCTTCCTGCTCTTGTTTGCCAGCTGATCAATACTGTTCTGTTTTGCCTCTGTAGCTATTCTACAAGTAATGGGCTTTTTTCTCCTATTTTCTATCATTGACCTAATACTTAACATCACCGCTGCAGCGGTGGGGATCACCGCCAACTCCCCCAGACCCCGTTTTACTGTGGTGGGGACCAGAGGGCAGCCACCGACTGCCACATCACTGCAGAAACCTGGTTGGGAAGGGAGATGCTCCGAAGAGCACGTGGGACGGTGTCGTCCATCCACTGCCGCTCTGAAATAGCTTAGAAAAGCAGCGCTGCTCCAGGTGCACCTTCACCGCGCTACGGCGGGCGCGCGTGACGAAAATCAAGTTCTATTTTATTTCTATAACATCTCAGGTAGAAGAGATTACAAAGCAGTTTGCAAAGCAGCAAACATAAGCACAGTCAGAACACTGCAAGTGGAAGACTGAGTGTTAAAACACATTGAAGAATGCACGTGCTCAACCAGGGAAATAAATCTGTGCTTTCAGCTCGCTCAAGTAGCTGTTGGGCCATCTACGCTGGTCTGGCTTCTGCTACAGCTTTGTGTGTTCATCTCTGCTGCTTGTAGTTTGAAAACAGAGTTAAAAATTTCCTGAGATTAGGTGTTTTGCATAAATGTTGGTACTTCATGATGGTACTTGATGATCAGGGGGCTGGAGCCCCTCAGGCTGAGAGAGTTGGGGCTGTTCAACCTGGAGAAGAGAAGGCTCTGCGGAGACCTCAGAGCCCCTTCCAGTCCCTAAAGGGGCTCCAGGAGAGCTGGGGAGGGACTTTTTACAAGGACATGTAGTGATAGGACGAGGGGGAATGGCTTCAAACTGGAAGAAGGGAGATTTAGATGAGATATGAGGAAGAAATTCTTGGCTGTGCAGGTGGTGAGCCCCTGGCGCAGGTTGCCCCGAGAAGCTGTGGCTGCCCCATCCCTGGAGGTGTTCAAGGCCAGGTTGGACGGGGCTTGGAGCAACCTGGGCTGGTGGGAGGTGTCCCTGCCCAGGGCTGGGGTGTGGAACTGGATGGTCTTGAAGATCTCTTCCAACCCAAACAATGTCAAACGATTTCTGTTTAGAAACAGGGAATATTTCTGTGGGACAAAAAGGAAGGCAGTTTGTGTTGGAGTAAGGAAAGATACTCGGTAGCACTCCGGTTAAAAATCACCGTTCTTGCTTTCCAAGGACCAAGGTTTCAAACCCCATCCCATAACAAACCATGCTGTGGGAAGAGCGCGGTGCTGACCTGACAGGCGGCTGAAAGCAGCGACAGAAAGCAGCGAAAGCGCCGATTTTTGTGACGTTACCCAAAATGAAGCGGGGTACAGCGGTTTGCACCTGCCCGCGGACCAAAGCTTGCCGGGGACGTGCAGGTGTCCCAGCGGCACACAGACCTCCCTCGCTCCGCTCTCTCTGCTCAAGTAAAGGAGTTTAAAAGACATAAACCAGCGGAAAGCTGCGATTCTGCATCACTGCAATTACGGCTAAGACGGGCGGTAATTCAGCGGAAACTGCTGTGCGTGTTGTGAAGTGTTTTGTTCGCAAAACGGGAGACAGAAACCATTATTTTTCTCTCTTCCCACCCACACCGCTTAGAGACAACCTCCCGCCACGGGAGCGCGTGAGGGGCAGCCGCTGCTTGTCTAAAACCCGCAGCTCTTTTCGAGCTGACGAGGCAGAATGAGATCCAGCCTTCAAAGCGGGAGACCACCCCAGTTAATTAAAGAAGAGAATTAACACCTCCGTGGTGCCTCACCCTCACTTCACAGCAAGACCGAGCGGCGCCGGGGGCTGCCGCAGCCCGGCGAATCGTGACAAATAGCAGTTACGCGGCTTCGAAACGTTAGCAAGAGCTCAGCACCCTTTGGCAAAGGAGTTTGCATCCTCCCCTGGGGAGGCAGGGAGCTCCGGAGCCCGAGCAGATGCTGGCAGGTCACCTTAGAAACTTGTGAGGAGACGTGGAGATGGTGTGTTTTCCCAAAGCGCTTGGAAATACGGAGTGTCTTTGCTCCGTATCCTCTCAGAAAGGACACTGTAGAGAGGTTGGTGCTGGTCTCTTCTCAGAGGTAATTAATGACAGAACAGGAGGGAATGGCTTCAAGCTCCAACAGGGGAGATTTAGAGTGAACATCAGGAAAGAATTTTTCCCAGAAAGAGTGGTCGGGCATCGGAATAGGCTGTCCAGGGAGGGGGTTGAGTCACCATCCCTGGATGTGTTGAAGAGCCGTTTAGATGTGGTGTTGGGGGATACGATGTAGGGGAGAACTTTGTAGAATAGGGTAGATGGTTGGACTTGATGATCCCAAGGGTCTCTTCCAACCTAGACAATTCTATGATTCTATGATTCAGTTCTCCAGTTTGGCATTGCCAGGCTGAGGAGATGTCTGCCCGTGTGGCTTGGGAGAAGTTCAGAGGAGCAAAAGCTCTGCAGATGTGGTCAATGCTGGAGGGGTAGGTGTCTCCAATGCCACCGCGCTCGAGAGATGTCACCCAAAAATTCCAACAGTTTTGCGCCAGGAAGGCTGGGGAAAGGCTGGGTGATGGTGGAGAGGAGGGCTTGACTGGGCAGGAGGGGGATGACCCCTCTCCTGCCTGTCCCTTCCCCTCCCGGCCACGTCACGCTGGTTTGCACAGGGCACCCCGTGTCCTGGGGACCCCACAGACCTTCTCCTGGGGTGAGGGACAGCCCCTTCCCCATGGATGGGGGGATGGTGGGTCCCACCCCACCTCGCCGGCTGCAAGTGGGGAAATTTTGGTCCTCTCATGGCCCATATTAGCGCAGGGGATGGGGTGGGGGTCTGCAGTGGCCACCAGCCCCTTTGCTCAGGGGGTGCAGGGTGGCTCTCGCTGGCATTTGAAGGGGGAGAGAAGCGGGGTGTGATAAGAGGGTCCATCGTGCCGGGAAGCAGCCCAACGGAGGGTCCCGCGCGGTGCGAGGGCCAAGCCCGGCCCCAAAGCCCGGCGTCGCGCTTTGTTGTTCGCCGCTCTGCAGGTCACGGGCGAAGGACGTCAGAGGTGCCACAGGGGGAGAGGGCGATTGGAAAGGGTCTCTACTTTTGTCAGGTTTTTGTTGTCACTTGAAACAGCCTCTTTTATTTTTTTTTTCAGGGAACAAATTACATATTTTATTCATTTTCTGTGCAGAAAGGAACGGTTCTGGAGCACTAATGGGGATGTTTCTAAGCAACGTTGTTTTCCCACCGCCAGCTTGGGGAACTGTGACTTTTCTTTTACATTTTTCCAGCAGTAAGCCAAACCGCCGGCAGTTCATATCAGGAAAAACCGTGTCACGGTTTCCCCAGTTTTGCTTAATCGGTTCAGGGGGGTGCTGTATCGCTGCCTTGGGGCTCACCCCCCCACCCAGGAGGGTGCGTGCCGGGGGAGGGGGCTGCGCCGTGCTGGGGCTGCCCCACTCCCTCCTTTCTGGTGGTGGAGGTGGAGAACGTCCACCAAGACACCCGCGGGCAGGTCCTGCACCTGAAGATGCTGATGCCTCCCCCGGGATCTGGCTTTGTGCCCTTCCCCTTTCCCCCTGCTCCGCTCCCAGCCCCCCTCTCCCCTCCCTCCTCCTCCTCCCCCCCCTCTTCTATTGCTCTCCGTGTGTTTTTCATGCCGGNGGGGGTTTGTGAAATGGGGTCGTGGGGGGGGTGTGTGTGTGTCACCCGCCACCGGGGCTGCTTCGGTAGGATCGACCCGCGCAGGATCCGACCCCGCAGTTTTGTATTTCTGGTAGAGGGTGGCCTCTGTGGGCAAACCCACCAACACAGAGCGATGAAGCTGGGGTTGGAACGAGCGAAAAACAGCATTATCTGATTTCTGCCGAGCTCTTCTAAGGCTGATGATTCTTCTGTGGGTGTGGAGTCGAAAATGTTTTAGTCATTGTATGTGTTATTGCAGAGATTTTATTTAAAACTTTTGTTTTTCCTCAGAAAAACCTCTCACTCTTTCTCTCTCTCATTCCTGATAGATGGATGGATAGATGGATGGATGGATAGAGGGACAGAGGGATGGATGGATGGATAGAGGGATGGACAGACAGATAGATGGATGTATAGATAGATGGGTGTGTGGATGGACGGAATGCTTAGAAATGCCTGGGGAGCGCGGGGTTTTGCCTCCCCCGTACCCCTCCCTCGCGCCGAGGCCGTCGGCGTGGCCGTGGGCACCGCGGTGTGGGTGCCGGGAGCCGGCGGTGCCCCCACAGACCGGGGACCCCCACCCACCCTCCCTCCCTNGTTTGTGAAATGGGGTCCTGGGGAGGGGGGGGGGTCACCCGCCACCGGGGCTGCTTCGGTAGGATCGACCCGCGCAGGATCCGACCCCGCAGTTTTGTATTTCTGGTAGAGGGTGGCCTCTGTGGGCAAACCCACCAACACAGAGCGATGAAGCTGGGGTTGGAACGAGCGAAAAACAGCATTATCTGATTTCTGCCGAGCTCTTCTAAGGCTGATGATTCTTCTGTGGGTGTGGAGTCGAAAATGTTTTAGTCATTGTATGTGTTATTGCAGAGATTTTATTTAAAACTTTTGTTTTTCCTCAGAAAAACCTCTCACTCTTTCTCTCTCTCATTCCTGATAGATGGATGGATAGATGGATGGATGGATAGAGGGACAGAGGGATGGATGGATGGATAGAGGGATGGACAGACAGATAGATGGATGTATAGATAGATGGGTGTGTGGATGGATGGATGGATAGATGGATGAATGGATAGATAGATGGGTGGATAGATAGATGGATAGACAGATGGGTGGATAGACAGGCAGACAGGATGGTGATCCTGCTCCCATTGTACAGGTGGGAATACTGGAAGTAGGTAAGCTTAGAGCAGGGTTTGCTCAGCGCACCTCAGACTGCAGCAAAGCTGCTCGGCAGCTTCATCTTCCAGGCAGCCCAACCATCACTTACTTCTTTAAAATCTTAAACTCATTGTTTTTAGCCTTTGTCAAAAACCAGGCTGTTTTGGAGATGTTTCCAGGGTGAGGGCAACCATCAGCACCCAGAGCTGGTCGGGGCCGGGGTCCCGGTTGGGATTGCAGAGATGCAGGAGGTAAGCATCTACGATGCAGGACATAAGCTCAGCCCGGTGTTGGACACCAGGTGAGGTTTAGCCTTGGTACATGGAGGCAGATGGATTTGGATTGAACAGCAGCCGCCTCCCCTTCTGCAAACCAGCGGGGACCCGGTGGGGTTATGGAGGCAGAGGCCGATGCAGGTTCAGACGCCTGATGGTGTGGCGGCCCTGACTGGTGTCAGAAACAGACGGTTTGGGCTGATTTGGGTGCGTGTTAATTGAAGTGATCAAACCCAAACTCCTCCCCCTGTGAACAACGAAGGGCAGCAATGAAGCAAATCTCCCACCTGGATAACCAGGGTGCATTTTCTGATAATTGCTTTGTCCCTTAACAGCAGGAGGAACCACTTGTAGGTTAATGAGCTGCTTAAGCAGCGCAGGTGGCTCAGAGCATAAATCCCCGCCGGGAGGGTGCTGGGGGCTTGTGGTGGGACTCAAGCTGCTGCTCCTCTTCCAGCTCTGTGTGATGGGAGGTGTCTGGAACCCGGCTGGTGCTCTGCTGTGATGGGGCTGGAAGGTCGGTGGTGAAGATTTTCTTAATTACTCTTCTGATTGATGAACTCTGAGGGGGGAAATGGGTTTGTTCTGCACCAGGGCTGGGTGCTGAGGTAGGTTGGGGTACCTGGGGACCTGCCTCGGCGTGGTTTTTGGGCCCCCCCCCTTGCTGGATGTGGCTGTGGAGGGATGGGGAAAGCCCCTGCCAGCGGTGACCGAGGGGTGCTCAGTGCTGGCGGGGTGCGGGGACTGAGCTCGGTGGCTGCTCGTGGTTCCCTGCAGCCACTGTCACGGCTGCCTCCAGCGCTGCAGCGTTTGCCGCCGTTGATGGGCTCTCTTACCCATTCCCCTACACTGGAATTAATTAAAAGTGAATAATTACAATCGCTTTCTGCCCTGTGCCACAGGAGACAGATACCATTCCTGCCATATGGCACAGGCTGCTTTGTAGATATGTTTTCTCCCCCGCCTTCTCCCCCTTTTCTTTTAATTAAAGACTGTCAGCTCTGAAAATCCCCCAGACCCGACTGGGCACTGGTGTGCCATCACATTGCCCGTGCGGTGCCGGTGGCAGAACTGGCCGTGCCCCGTGGTGGTGCTTTGGTGCTGGGGATGGAAGTCCTGCCGGCGGTGTGGGAGGACGTGGGTGTCTCTGTGTGTGGTTTTGGGGGCCCCTTCTACCCCAATGGCTGTGGGAGGTACCCGGCACCCATGCAAATGTGGGGCTGCAAACGCAGGAGCTGCGTTAGGCACTTAATTAAAGCCCTGTCCTGCAGCCGCCTGGGTGCACGGAGACGGGGTCGGAGCAGGGGGGTTCAGCTGCTGCCCATCTTGGGGGAGACTGAGGTGCTCGACCATGAAATGGGGACCTTCCCCCCTCGAGGTGCCTCCCTGGAGGGGTGTGAGGTCTGGGGGTGTCGCGAGGAGTGTAGGGCTGTGCTGTTGCGTGTTGCCTCATCAGTGGCTAGGCATAAAATCATAGAATTATAGAACAGTTTGGGTTGGAAGGGACCATCCAGTGCCACCCCCTGCCCTGGGCAGGGACACCTCCCACCAGCCCAGGTTGCTCCAAGCCCCGTCCAACCTGGCCTTGAACACCTCCAGGGATGGGGCAGCCACAGCTTCTCGGGGCAACCTGCGCCAGGGGCTCACCACCCGCACAGCCAACATTTCTTCCTCATATCTAAATCTCCCCTCTTTCAGTGTCAAACCGTTCCCCCTCGTCCCATGGCTCCCCTCCCTGACCCAGAGTCCCTCCCCAGCTCTCCTGGAGTCCCTTTAGGCACTGGAAGGGGCTCTAAGGTCTCCCTGGAGCCTTCTCTTTTCCAGGCTGAACCCCCCCAACTCTCTCAGCCTGAGACAATGTCACCATGGTTTGGTTTTGTTCCCCCCCCCAATCCTCTCTCTGGATACCTTCTGCCAGAGCCAAGCCTCATCCTCCTTAACCCCTCCTGCCCCCCAAACCTGCTGCTCTCTGGTGTCCCTCTCAGCTCCCCAGGATCCCCATTCCCGCTCCTCCTGGGAGCTGTCTGCTCCGGGCTCATCCCACCCACCCCCTGTTCGCATCCCCCCTAGAACTCTGCTCTTCCCCGGGGGGACGGGGGGGCTCAGCCCCGGGATGCTGCCCGCATCCCGGCTGGGAAGAGCAGCAGGAGGGCACGGCGCAGGGCTGCGCGGGCTCCCGCAGGCTGGCTCGGGTCTCACTGCCTGCGAGATGTATATAAAAATTATATATTCATTTTGGCCGCGTTCAGCTCTGGCTGCGTTGTCAGCACTTACCCTTCCGAGGAAATAATTAAAAGAAAAGTTACCATAAAAGCCATTAAAGAGGCATTGGGTGAGCGCAAGAGGCAAAGTGAGGACCCAGGAATTTTTTGGGTCTTTGGCAATCCTCACTGCTCTGCCAGAGTTAAATGGGGTTTAGGTGGGGGCTGGACTGGGCGCCGGTGGTTTAAGGCGAAGGGCTGTGCTCTGCTTACCCGTGTGTGATTCCGCTTGAAAAGGTGTTTCTCAGCTGGGGTGAGCCGAGCCCTTAACGACCATGGGATTATAATTGGCCACCCCCCACCTGCCCTGTGAGCTAATTGGGACAGCAGCATCGCCGGGAAAGACGGGTTTTTCAGCAAGAAATGATTTAGTGTTGCTTAAAAAGCTGCTTAAGCAGAGGAGATGTGGAAGAGGCTGGCAAATAGCTGTTGCAGTGAAAAGGCTTTCCGAGCGGCGTAACGGAGTGGCACTGAGAAATAAAAAGCGGCGGTTAAACACTGCGGAAACCTCCTAATAGGAGGAAAGAGCGGAGCGTGTCTGAAAGGGGAACCGGCGGCTCCGGTGAGCCCGGCGATCGCCGCAGGGCCGGGGGGGGCTGTCCCTGCAGTAGGGGAACAGCACCCTGGGCGGCACCCCGGTCTCTGCTGGGCTGGGTTTTGGAAGATGGGTCTAGCTCTGACGTGTTAGAAAACGGGGAATAAACCCCACCATTAGGCTGGTGTGGCTTCTTCGCGCTCAGGCGGAGCCACCCCGTGCCCGGCTCTGCAAGCCCAGGGAGAGCCCCTGAAACCCCGACCTGCAGCAAGTTCCAAGTTCATTTTTTTTATAGAGATATTCCATCCAATTAACACTTGTATTATGCTGTTATATGCAGATTTACGTTGATGAAGTGGCACCCCCCTGTGCCCTGGGGCGCTGCTGCTGCATGGGATGGTTGGGAAGGTTGCAGGGTAGCTTGAATAATGCTTTTAGAAGCAAAACTGGCAACGAGGGGAAAACGTTCCAACAGACTTGTAAGTCTTCTTTCTTTGTCATTAGATGAATGATTTCCGACTTGCAGGTAGCCAACACTGCTCAGGGGTGTTGTTCCCATCAAATACCCTTCCTGAGAAGGAGTTAAATGCCTTCAGAATTGCCGCACAGTCAAATTATTCTCCTTTTTCACTGCCATATGTTCATCTCAATTTTAAACCTTGGGTTCTTGTCTTTTTAACCAAAACTAATGTTTTGGCCACAACCTAATCTTTCTGCAGAGCCACATTACAAGGAAAAAATCCCCTGGGAATGGATTTCCCCCTCCTTTGTTCCTGCGACTTGACAAACAGTAATATTTCCCCTGCGTTTTTACAGTCAGGCTCTATTCCGGATGCCTCTCGTTGCTCTCGTCACCCCTCTGTAGTTCTGCAGAAGGCGTTAGTCCCTTCTTTTCCCTTTGTGTCGCTTTTTGACTTCCTGATGCTGAACCAAAGAGCTCTCGAAGTCAAAAGCTGCCGCCTCGGCTTTTTCTTGTGCGTGTCGAACCCTGACTCCTCGGACACGTAAGAAGCTCTTCTTGCCCATCCTTCAAACCCGATACATCTCTCTAGCATCTCCCTTGGTTGTGGCCATAAATTTGCACACAGCAAAGTGGCTAACAAGCAAAATGCCTTTTTTTTTTTTTTTTTTTTTTTTCTTCCCCTCCAGCCTTGGGGAGCTGAGGGCTTTTGCAGCCCGGAGCATGTACTTAGGGCTGGATCTATGCTCGTGGCAGCTGGTCTCCATGTCCCTGTATGGACTGGTGTCAGCCTGAGAGCCCCCGTCTTGTTTAACCGCTTGTTTCTAGCAAAATAATTAACCTGGGCTTATTCAGCATCGCAGTTAGGTCCAGAACCAAAGTATCTTTTCTGAGTATGGTTTCTGCCATGCTTAAAAACTGAGCTGTGTGGTGGGTTTTGGTTGCGTTTTTTCTCTCCATTCCTAAATGAGCAGCTGCGGTGGGAGGCAGGGAGCCCCGCATGGTCCCCAGCACCCAGCCAGGGCTGGAGCCGCAGATGCGGAGCGGTGCGTCTGCTGGGAACAAGGGAAATGGGAATTAGGCACCGAAGCGAATCTAAGAGCACTTGTGCCCTCGAGTCAGAGGGACCCCATAATCACCACCCGGGCAGAGGGTCTGCTCTTTGCTGGCAAGAGGCACGAGAGGTTGAGCACAGATTTTTCCAGGTCTCTGCGCGGCTGAACGAAGCCTTCACCTGCGGCCCCGATGCTCGCGCAGCCACGACGCTGCCTGCTGCGCCACCAGGCCAAAAAACCCCCATCCTGAGCAAAATCACTCCAGCACTGGGGACTGCGGCTCCGAGCCTGGCCATGATGGAGGAGGATGATGGAGGAGCAGGCGCGGCGTATGTGCAACTCTCTCCACAGCAAGAGAAAACGAGGACTTGGTTTTTCTTGGTGGAGCGCTGCCAAGCGGCAGAGGGGTTGGTAACCAGCAGCCCGGTGTTGAAGAATTTCACCAGACTGTGGGTACCTCCAGTTTTGCTTTATTAACAACTCGGGGTTGGGCCGTCACCTCAGTGAGTGGCAAGCGGCTAACAAAATACATCTTCTATATATAGGATTCTACACAACATTACATAATTGATATTTCTGTCTGGCAAGCTCTTAGTGTCTCTTTAAAGTCTCCCAGTTCTTCACTCTTCAGTAGTTCCAAAAGTTCATTAACTTTCAGCTGACTCTTATCGTTCCATTCTGCTTCCTCTTCTGAAGTTGCAGCTCAATGGTCATATTGTCTTTAAGCACCTGCGTTCTATTAATCAACATTATACAAGTACATGTGTTCTTTGACCATTCTATGATTATTCTCAAAATAGATATTAAAAAAATCTAACAGGGCCTATGTTACTTAAATCCCTTAAGCAATGCTAAAAGAAATAAGCTTTTATTTCTTTTACACCCGGGTCCTGCTGCCGGAGTCGCTCCTTGCCAGCGGGAAGGTGCTGTTCCCCGGCTATCGCCTCCTTCCCAGCCTTTTCCCCGCCGGGGCTGTTCACCCGTGCCGCCCGGTGTTGGCTGGGGTTGGGCAGCGGCTGCCGGTACGCGGGTGCCGGCGCCTCGGAGCGGTGCTCCCGCATCGCTGCCCATCAGACGCGGCCGAGAACCTGCGCTTCCGCGGGGAAATGGATATGCCTTCTGCTTGGAAAAGCCTAGTCAAGGGGAATGTCGTCCCCTCCCCGCGCGCTGTTTTGGTACCTCGGTGTATTTTTAACAACATCTCCGAGCCGCAAGCTGTGTTTTCAATGAATCAGGCATTCATCTCCCGCGCTCGTTAACCCAGCACAATCTGGCGAAGCCGCCGGTGCTGCGGGGACGGTTGTGTTAGCTCAAACTCCCGGCTGCGCAGGCAGGGAAAAACGTCACCTTTGGTGTACGGCAGGAAAGGAGAGCTGTACCGAACCGGCGCGCGAGTGCTGGGGTGCTTTGTGTCCCCACGCCTCCCGCTGCCCCCGCTCTGGTGCACCTTTCCCCGTCCCATCCCCTTGGGGGTTTATCCAGTGCCTTTAGCTCTGCTCTGTTGTGTCCAGGGCTTGGGCAGCACGCTGGCACGGTAGCACTCGGCTTCAGCAGTTGGTTTGGTAAAT
Source organism: Anarhynchus alexandrinus (assembly GCA_008711295.1). NCBI lineage: Eukaryota > Metazoa > Chordata > Aves > Charadriiformes > Charadriidae > Anarhynchus > Anarhynchus alexandrinus. Next base: position 117,053 of record VUYV01000581.1, on the reverse strand, counting down.
TCAGGGGTGGGGTGGTAAACACCTTTGGATCTTGCTCGTGGTGCGAGTTTGGGATAAAGAAAATGAAGGCGGTTTCAGACTGGCAACCAGGTGCAGTTTGGAAGGTGCAGGGATGAGATCCGGGGTCCGGCCGTGCCGGGGTATGCAGGTGGGAACAGCAGCGGGTAACGCTCTCGGCACTTCTTGGCGTGTGGTGATCTGTGGGGAGCGGTGCAATCGCTCCTGTTTGCAGAACCAGAGGATGGTGGGGGTTGGAAGGGACCTTGGATGCATTTAAAAGCCGTCTAGATATGGTGCTCAGGGACGTGGTTTAGAAGTGTGCCTGGAAGAGTTATCTAACAGTCGGACTTGATCTTAAAGGTCTCTCCAACCATAATGATTCTATGATTCAGAGATCACCTAATCCAGTTCCAGTTGTGCGTAGTGCAAGGGGCGCTGAACACCAGCGAGAAGAGAAGCAAGGTACCTGTGCTAGTGAGGAAAACAGAAAAAACCGAAAACCACAAACCATGTAGAAGAGAGTTAATTTTTTAATCAGCTGCTTCTAGGATAGGCAAAGCCATCCTGAGAGACTGGAGGCTCCTGCAGCATCCTCCTTATTTAAAAAGAGCTTTTTTCTTTTTCTCCTGAAAGAGTGATTAAAAGCCCCCAGGAGTGGTGGCGGCGGCAGACTGGGCTGCCTGGTTGGGGCTCAGAGATGGAACGGCACACTCGGGACTTTAACGGCAGCAAATAGCCCCGCAGGGCGAGCGGGACGGTGGTACCACTGCTCGTGGATGCTCGTGGGGGAACGCTGTCTCCTCTCCGCCTGGTGTTAGCAAGTGCCGAGTAGAGATGGGCGACCCGGGCAACAACGCCGATAAACTGACCGATAATTAGTCACAAAATACTGCATGAAACACCACCTTTGCCTTTCCTCCTGGAGCTGAGTGCGGCGGTGGGACCCGGCTTTGCCCATCACCCGCAGCGAAGCCTGCAGGGGCGTGTGGGGCGCCGCGCTGGGTCGGGCCCGAGAGGGGCAGCGGGAGGTGGGCTGTGGGTTGCGGGGGCAATGGTGTCCCTACAGCACCCCCAGGGAAAGCAGGCGGGGGTCAGCTCGGCAATAGCTGAGCGCCAACTCATACAATTACTTTGCTTAAAAAGATCATTTCTGGCCTTGAAAATGTTGCTGAGAGCTTCCACCAGTGGCGCAGAAAATCCCGAGTGGTCCACGACCGCTTGGGAGGGCGATGGGAGAACCCCCCCACACCACTTTCCTGGCTGATCCCACACTGTCTCCCCCACAGGGATCCAAGTGTATCCCTGTGGAAGGGACCCGTGGCCGTCCGGCGGTGCTGTGCCCCGGTACCCGTGGGCACAGGCGCTCCCGCAGCTTTGCCCAGGGAGGATGCTTGGCCAGCGCAGCCGATGCCGACCGGGCACCTCGGGCTTCCTCAGGGTTTGCTGGTCTGGCGGCGGCTGTCCCGGCACAGCCATCCCCGGGGGTTCGCGCGGGCTGCTGCCGGTGCAGCGCTGGGACTGGGCTGGGTCATTGTCTCGGATTTGGGAATTAGCGCAATGGAAGCACAAAGAGCTTTTACTGTCTGGTTACTTAGAAACCGACCATTGATTTTATGTGGCAATTTGCAGATTCCGGGCATATGTGTCTGTGTACGTATATATGTATGTGTAATATATCTACACATATACATACACCTGGAAGCTGCAAAATAGATGTAAATGTATACATATATATTTTTTTTGGCTTGGTGGTGTTTTTTTTAGGGGGCTGGAGGAGAAGCAGGTCTTGAACTGTTGCTATTTCAGACAAATCACTGCTCTGCCGCAGGAGCAGCAATCAAATGGGCTTTTAAGCAGCCCGCGGTCCGTGCTGGGAGGGAGCCGTCCCGAGCGGGGCGAGTTTTTAGCTGTTTTGTGGCTCCGTGCGTTGGTGTGGCCGCTTTGCTCTCACGCTGCCCGCCCGCTAATCAGAGCGTGCAGTTGAGGGCAGCGCTGGCAGGCAGAGGAGGGCTGGGAAGGGTGGGAGTAGCTGGGGGCTGCAGCCGGCCGTGCTCTCCAGGCAGGACCGCGGGCAGGGGGAACCTCCACCCAAGCAGCTCCTGAACTTGTTTTGCGAGAGGGATCTTGCACTGCGAAGATTTGGCATTTTCCGCGTCGGTTCTTTACTATAGACATTAAATTTTTCCAAGTACCCAACTCATGCGTGCTGAGTAAATGGCAAAGACAGCTTTGGAAATACAAACACAATAATTCTGCCCAGATTTGTTAGTGGACCCGGAGTCAGCAAAGAGCTGGTTACCGCTCTCCGGGGCAAAGCCTGGTTCCTGTGCGTGTGCGCTTTACCCCCAAAATCCCCAGCGCGCGGGGGGACGAGCTCTGGCGTGGCTTTGTGGGACGGGTGCCTGGCGGGGAAGGAGGACGGGGACAAGCGGCCGGTACCCGGGCTGAGACCCTGCGGCAGACCCCGCTGCTGGGGGAGCGGTGTGCCCGGGAAATGCATGCCAACACCAGAGGGTTTCACTTGCACCATCTGTATATGGGTATATACGTATGCATTTATATATGGATATATATAAAAAAAGTTATATATAAAGGGTATGTGTATGCATATACATATAAAAAGGGTATAGGTGTGTATATATTTATTTATATCTATGTAGGGAGAGGGGTAGAGCTCCAGGGCCAAGCTGTGCCCTCGCAGCCGTGTGCCTGTGCAGAGACAGAGCCAGACTTGGAAAGGCACAGAATAGCTTGGTGAGAACGAGGGCTTAAAAAAAACAACCTCTTCTACAAAATAAATGTAAACTGTTTGAAAATCATAGAATGGTTTGGGTTAGAAGAGACATTTAAAGGCCATCTAGTCCAACCCCCCTGCCCTGGGCAGGGACACCTCCCACCAGCCCAGGTTGCTCCAAGCCCCATCCAACCTGGCCTTGAACACCTCCAGGGATGGGGCAGCCACAGCTTCTCGGGGCAACCTGCGCCAGGGGCTCACCGCCCACAGAGTGAAAAATTTCTTCCTAATATCTAATCTAAATTTGCCCTCTTTGAGTTTAAAACCATTGCCCCTCGTCCCATGGCTCCCCTCCCTGATCCAGAGTCCCTCCCCAGCTCTCCTGTAGCCCCTTTAGGCACTGGAAGGGGCTCTGAGGTCTCCCCGGAGCCTTCTCTTCTCCAG
>VUYV01000581.1:67570-84552 GCA_008711295.1 Anarhynchus alexandrinus | reverse complement strand
GGCCAGGCTGGACGTGGCCTTGGGCAACCTGGGCTGGTGGGAGGTGTCCCTGCCTACGGCAGGGGGGTTGGAACTTGATGGTCTTCAAGGTCCCTTCCAACATAAACCATTCTATGATTCTACGACTTGGTAAGGAGAAAAGTAATGACTAAAAAAATATATATCTTTCTCTAGTACATTTTTCTTCCAAAATACTCTCCTTGGCTGAGGTTGTGAATCATCCTCAGCCGTCGTTTGAAATGCCAAGTGCGCCTTGCACTTCCAGGACTGATTGATTTTTTTTTTTTTACTTTATTTCATTTTTAAAAAAGCGGCTGCCCAGCTGCTTTGGGGGTGGGTGCCCCCCACCACCCACACCGCCTGCCCGGGGACTCGCGTGCCGCCTTCCCTGCGCCCGGCTCCGGCTGGGACCCCGACACCCCATCTCGCTTTCCTGACCACGTCTGACGCTTTAGAGATCACCGTGCTGAGCAAAAACTCGCCTCGCTGGCCGAGTTTTGCAATTATCAAGGCAAAAAAAATACCCCAAGGATTCCCCACCCCTGTGGTGCCGATGATGCTCCTGGTTCAGGGGTCCCAGGCACCAGCGATTCCCCCCTCGCCGGGGTCTGGGAGCACAGGGGGGGACAGGCAGGTGTACCCGCTATTGCATATATTTACTACTTATATGTAAAGAGGTAAAGTGCTCGTTGCTCTTATACGAGCCATCGGCAGCTCTCGGGCTGCCCCCCATCTGCCCAAACATGTGTGTGTTTTAATTCCTTTGCTTCTCACCTGCGCTGGGCACCTGTACGCATACTTAAGCCAAAAAAAAACCCAATCCACTTTGGGATAAACAGTTTCAACACATTTTTTCAGTAGAAACGCATTTTAATGTGTTCCCATAAAAATAACACTTCTGAAGCTTTAGCGTGGAAATCGGGCTTCGTTTGGGTATTTTTCATCTGTGTCAAGAGGCTTAACGATGCACTGAGACTTATTTTCATTTTTATCTTTGTTGTGCAGGACCAGAGCATGATAACGATAGGCAAAAGTCCCTTTTCCGAGGTGTAGCGGGGGCAGGCGGGGGTGGCTTTGGGCTCGGTGGGTGCTGCTGCCGCCCGGTTATCGCCCTTCTAGAGGGCAGAAGGAAATGCAAAATTAGTTAGAAATACGTGTGCTCTTCGCTCACTTTTATTGCGGTAGCATTGGCTGCGTCACGCACGTCTGATCTGTGAAAATTTGGCTTTTGCAGCGCTCGGGGTATTCTGCGGGAAATGAGGGGTTTCAGTTTAAACGCACAGCGAACGCCCATCGTTAAAAATAGCTTAATTTCTACTCAAAGGAACCTGATGCATAAAAAACCCAAACTCAGATTGACCTTTTTCCGAGGGAAAGAGAGCAAGATTCTCCTAACGGAGCCGCCGACTCTTCTTGCTTTGTTTTCAACCAGGGCCTGATCAAGGCAGCCGGAGCGTCGGCAGCAGGCACGCGCTTCGCTCTGACTCCCGCTCGAGGTTCCTCTTCCCCGCTCGCTCGCGGCGATGAGCCAACCCATTCATTTTTCATGAAGCCGTGGGAGCGGTTACGTATCTATTGCCCCCGGCCCTTCGCCAGGGCAGGCAGCGAGCGCTTCGTTTTTATCCCTCCTAACAGCATCAGAGCCCGACCCCTCCCTGGCACGGTGATCTCTCCTCCATCCTACCCAAATCACACTCAGTTTTCCAGCTCAGAGCCTGAACCCTTCTGCCCTCCTTATGGGGGGGGTTGATAGAAGGCAGAATTTTAAATTTGGGAGGATTTTCTGTGAGCCGCGTGAGCTTTGAACCCGTCCATTAAGTGAGTAAGATGTAATTTTATACGTAGCTGGCGCGGGGCTCTGGAAAAGCGCGGGGGGAAAAGCTGTGCCGTAAATCAAAGCGGCGTGGTGAGAAGCCGGCGAAAGGCACGGGGGGTGTCGCGGCTGCCTCTGCCGTGTCTGAGCATCGCTTTCCGTGGGGCACTTTGTAAGGTCGGATAAGTAGGGCAGGAGCGGTGTCTGCCAGGGCGAGGACGTGCTGTCTGATCCCGGTCCCATATGTGACCTGGCGCTTCCCCAGCTCGCTGCTGTCCCTTTCTTCCAGTGGCTTAGGAAATAGGTATTCCTTATATATATGCACATATAAAATGTATATAGGAAATAATATTCCTATATCTTAGGAATATCCTATATCTTAGGAATATCCTATATCTTAGGAATATCCTATATCCTATATCTATCTTAGGAATATCCTATATCTTAGGAATATCCTATATCTTAGGAATATCCTATATCTTAGGAATATCCTATATCTTAGGAATATCCTATATCTTAGGAATATCCTATATCTTAGGAATATCCTATATCTTAGGAATATCCTATATCTTAGGAATATCCTATATCTTAGGAATATCCTATATCTTAGGAATATCCTATATCTTAGGAATATCCTATATCTTAGGAATATCCTATATCTTAGGAATATCCTATATCTTAGGAATATCCTATATCTTAGGAATATCCTATATCTTAGGAATATCCTATATCTTAGGAATATCCTATATCTTAGGAATATCCTATATCTTAGGAATATCCTATATCTTAGGAATATCCTATATCCTAGGAATATCCTATATCCTAGGAATATCCTAGGAATATCCTATATCCTGCATCTTAGGAATATCCAGTTAAATCCACACGCTGTTTCCACCGCAGGATATTCTTTTTCTATTATTTTTTTTTCTTGAAGCAGTGGTCATAAAGAAATAAGGCCCCAAGTTGTTCCTAATAACGGACCAGAGTCCGCTGCTGCGTCGAAACTGGAGCTGCTCTTTGCGCCGGCTGGGGACAGCGCTGCTTGTCGGCCGCGCTGGTGTCGGCCATGGGCTTGGTGGAAAAGTTCCTGGGGAAAAGGCACTTTGGATGGGTTTTGAATACTTCATGTCAACAGAAATACTTCTAGTTTGTTTTTTGTTTGGTTTTGGTTTTTTCCTAATTTTGACTTTTATGATGCTCAAACACAAACTTAGGAAGAGTTTCCTCCCCCAAATGACGTGTTTCAGCGCCGTGGTGAATTTTTTCCAATTTGTCTAATTGAAGCTTTGGAAAATGAACCGAGTTTTGCAGAGAGCTTCAGATTTCAATAAAACTGTGTGTTTTGGCAGCACAGGATCTTACCGGCGCTTCCCTGAGCGGGTTCACGTGCCAGACTGGGGTCTGCACAGGCTCCCCGGCCCCGCTGTCGTCCCCCCCCAGGAGAGGGGGCTCCGGCGCCTGCCCCGGTCCCACTCCCGCTCGCTCGGGGCCGCAGCAGCCTCTGAGCCAGTTAACCCCGTTTTAAACCCATCTAATCCCAAGGAACCTGAATTTTGGTAGGGCGAATTTTTGTCAGCAAAACCCTCTCATAGTAACGGATTATTTTGTTCTTTCCAGGGACATGGGTCACTTTTGGAGGTCAGATCTCAGACGAGGTAAGTAATGCTCGGTGTAAGTATAACGCACGAAGTAAAAACCAATATGAGATATTTTTAAACGAAACCATGGCTACGGAAATCAGAGGAAATGGCAGAGAGTTACTATGCAAAGCAATACGAAGCTCGCGCTTCTGCTGCAAAAAAAAAACCTTAATGAATCTGACATTTCCAGCGATCAACTTTAATAAAAAACCCATCTATCCCTTAAAGCGATCTTCTTTCCCGTGCTGTTTGGAGCGATATTTCCTCCTGATCGTTGGCAGCGGTACCGTTCCCGGAGCTGAAATTGGAAACTATTTTTTGCATCGGGTATCTAATCAGCCGCAGTCGCAAATACAGGCAGGGGCTCGGCTTACACGGAGCTGCCGGATGATTTATTTTTTACATAATAAGATGAAACAAATGAAAACGAGCCCGGGTTTCCTACGCGCTCCCGCCCGTACCAGATGGCTCTTAATCTCGGTTAATAATCCCGCCGAGCGCCGGGCAGCACGTGGGTTTCCCTCCGTCTCAGGTAGGCTGCGGATGCTCGCCGTCAGAAGCAGCGCGGCCCCCCGGCAGCCCTCCCTCTACTACGCGGCAGAAACCCCAAAATAACTTTTGCGGAAGGAAAATGGCCCAGGAGTCTTCACTTAAAGGTGTTTNGGCCCAGGAGTCTCAACTTAAAGGTGTTTTGTTTTTTTTTTTTCTGCTTTCTTCTATTCTCTTGATCTTTGGTGGCATTTCCTCTGCCGAGGGCGGATCGCTGAGTTCACTCCTGTTTCTTGGCGCCGCAGGCTGAAGCGAGATGACTTATTTTGGGTATAAATTCACTCCCTGGCTCTTCTGCCCTCCTCATTTAGGATAAGTCAGTGCCAAGTGTTCCCGCATGGAAAAAGAGGGCTGAAACACAGCCCCATCCTTGGGGTTGCCCACCCTATGGCTGGTGGCCGGGCGCCCGCGCCCCCGGTGCTGCCAACCCCCCTCTGGGTGCAGAATCCCCCCCCGGGAGCACTGGAACCCCTCGGGGCTCTGATGGGGATCGCGTGAAATGACCTTCAGCTGTTTAAATACCCTATGAAGTCTACTGGAGAGCCGCAGGACAGCCCATCGGGTAGCCAAAAAAAAAAAAAATTAAACTTTTTTATGGAAATATCCTTTCTGTATATCAAACTCCACAGATTTGCAGAGCATCTTCTATAACTCTATTAAATTCTTGGCTGCTTTCCTGTTAGAAAGCCTAGGATGTTCCTACAAAAGAGGGATTAATTCTTCCCAGGATGAGCCAAAGGGAAGTTGATGTAAATCGTCATTTTGGCGCTGCTTGGGCCGGCGCGTGAGCCCCTGGGTGCCCCGCCGAGGGGTCTCACCCCCCCGGGGAGGGGATGCTGACACCCTCCCAGCCCTGTGAAAGCCCCTTTGGGGGCTTTTCCCTGTGCGGGACACGCTGCTGGCCGCTCGGGATGCGCTCTGCCACCCCTCACCTCTCCGTTTCTGCTCCCCCGAGGTGGCTGAGCAGCTGATGACCATCGCCTACGAGAGCGGCGTCAACCTGTTCGACACGGCCGAGGTGTACGCCGCCGGCAAGTGAGTGCCCAGCGTCCCCCTCCGCTTCCCCGGGGCCCCTCCGCCCCGCTCCGCTGCTCCCTGGCTCGCGGTCCCTCCCCACGGAGAGGGCTCTGCTGGGGCTTGGGAGTCCCCCTTCTCCCCCAGGGGGCACAGAAAAAACCTTTATTTTTGGAGCAGTCTTGGAAAAAAAAATATAAAATATTTCAAAAATCAACCCCAAACCTCCTTGCAGCCAGCTGAAGCCTGAAATCAGCTGAAATATCACCCGTGCCACTTGCTGTGGGCACAAGGAGGAAAACGTCCTGAATAAATGAAAAGTCAGTGCGCATCTTAATGGTGATGAATGGGCTGTGCCGGTGACAGCTCCCGGCGCGGGGCACCGCTCTGGCTGCGGCGGAGCCGATGCGCTTAGTGCTGCTGCGGGACTGGGCGGGGGGTGAAATCTCCATCCATAATATATTTGACTTTGGCTGATGTATTTGGCTCTGTGTTTAGCGTAAAAGGTGGCCCGGGACATCACGTCCCCGGTGTGGGGACGAAGCGGCTCTGCTTTCCCCAAGGTGGTTCCAGCAGATGTAGGGCATGGGGGTGCAGGTCCATCCCCACGGGAGGGGGGACAAGGTGCTTTGTAGCGATGGAGGGACCCGTCCCAGCCTGTCCTGGCTCACTGTCACCCGGGGAGGGGACACTCTGGAGGGGACACTGTCACCCGGGGAGGGGAGAGCTGTGCAGCCGAGAGCAGCGCTGCAGGCTGACGACGGGGTGGCCCCGTCCAGGGGAGGTGGCAGCGGGGATGGTGTCCCCGGTGCTGAGCATCATCCTGCCTCCTCTCATGCGGGATGCGCTCTCTCTCCTCTCTCTCTCTCTCTCTCTCGCAGGGCTGAGGTCATCCTGGGAAACATCCTGAAGAAGAAGGGCTGGAGGTACCGTACCACTCCCCACCGCCCCAACCGCGCGGGACCCCTGGGCATAGGAGAAACCTTCTGGTGTTTAAAAATGGTGCCCGTTAGGTGATGCTGGCCCGGGAGCCGGAGCTTGCGGGCGCGAGGGCCGGGCATGGAGCAGGCATCCAGGGCTCCTGCGGCAGCCAGGGTCTTTCAAGTGCCAAATAAAAACGCTCTCCTAGTTTTTTTTGGGGAGCGCGCACCAGCTGCGATCATCGGCCTGCGGTGCTGCCCCGACCCTTGCACGAGCCCGTCGTCTCCGTGCACAGCGCCGTTAACAGAGCTCCTGAGCACATCCATCATCTTCTCCACGCACGGTGTATCGAGGCGGATGATTTCTGTCTCGGCATCCTTATCCGTGTACATGAGTCTGTGTATTAAGAATGCAAAGCTGTGATGGGCCTTCATCTCGGGTAGCCTGGTAGGAGATGATACCTCATTTAAATGATGCACATTAGCATATGTTGTGTAGCTTCGAGGGCATTTACATAATCTTTAAAGGCCTCCTGTGTGTGTCATATCCAGCCTTCAAGTGAAGAGTGGGTCCTAGTGGTGCTCTCACCAAAATCAGTATCCCCTGCGTTAGGGGGGTGATAATTCAGTAAGAAATATTCCGGGTACCGTGGCAGAAAAAAAAAATTGAATGCAGCAAAAGCTGGAGAAATTGGGTGTTGTACACCTACAGTTATGCAGCAAGGTAGTTTGTGAATGAGAAATCTTTAATTTAATATCACTTTAGAACGTATAAATTAATTCAGTGTCTGTATCACTCCTGGGGTTTTAAAAACTCTGGGAATATTGGGTGATCATGAGAAGCACTGGCCTTGGACGGCGGGAGGGAACAGCTCCGGAGCTGTAGTTAAGGGCTCTGGAGACTGCTTACTCCGTGATGAAAAAACGTGTCTTTTTTTTTGGTGACTTCACTTGAATTAGCTTCGGTTCCCAGACACCAGCCCACGGTCACTCCCTGCCCGCAGCGGACCCGAGGATGGGAGGAGAAGTGGCCTCTAGACCTGGTGTAAAAAGGACGACAGCGATGCGCGAAGGCTTCTCTGAGCCCTGGGGTGGCCAAACCCGGCACGGCCACCGCCGCGGGGAGCCACGCTGCGGCCGCTCCTCGATGGGCAGCGTCCCGCTTGGTTACTCTTATTATTTATTTATATATTTATTTTTAACAGTAGTAATTTTTCTGTTCTGTTTGCAGGAGGTCCAGCCTGGTCATAACAACCAAACTCTACTGGGGGGGAAAGTAAGTCCCACGGTTGCCCCTCGTGGCGTGCGCTGCTGCGTGCTTTTCCCCTTGTACAGCCGCACAACCGGGTGGAGATTGGTGGCATCTCGGGGGGATTTCTTCCTGTCCTTTCCTTTCTCCTCGCTTTGCTAAGTCTTTTAAGGAGCCGGAGCCTGGCAGAGGCGGCAGCGGCTGGGGTGCCGTGCCGGCTGTGCTCCTGCCGACAGGAGGTGTAACCAGCCCTGCTGCTCAACCCTGGGCCTTTACAACCATAGAATGGTTTGGGTTGGAAGGGACCTTAAAGCCCATCCGGTGCCACCCCCTGCCCTGGGCAGGGACACCTCCCACCAGCCCAGGTTGCTCCAAGCCCCGTCCAACCTGGCCTTGAACACCTCCAGGGATGGGGCAGCCACAGCTTCTTCAGCTCGTCTCCATCGTGGGTTGGTTTTTGGCCCCAGAACAAAATGTCAATGGGGTTTTTACAAAACTACTGGCGTGGCTGAGGAGAAACCCCACCAAGCCACGAATGCAGCTGCAGACTTGTCTCTGGGAGGCTTTCATCGGAGGTGGTGTGCAAATGGTTATCGTTATTTTTCCCCCCTATTTCACCAAAGTTATTTAATGGTGTATTGAAGCTGAGGAGCAACACTGTCCTCTGCATCTCTGGGAGAGACGGGATACAATGAAGACACTGCCACAAATTTTGGTAATGTGGGTCTACAGTGACTGTCCCACTCCACTGTGGCGTTGCTTCGCAGCGGGCGCAGGACCTGCCCGGTGTGTCACAGGCACAGACAGAACGGAACAGCCAGGAAGAACAATTCTGAAGCCGTGTCTTGCCCCTCAGCCTAGTTTATACGTGAACGATGGGCCACGGTTGCGTGGGTCTCGTTCCTTGTTGCCTTGCCTTGCTGAGGTAACCTGCCTGGAGGAGGTCCGGTCCCGGCAGAGGGGGCGCTTAATGATTTTGGGGGTAACCTTGGCTGTACCTATGTGCCTGTGTTGAGAGCAGCGCTTTGTTGGCTTTGCTGTCTGCCAGCTCCGCGGCGGGAGGGCAGGATGGATGCTGCCACGCTCTGAAATGGCAGATGAGGCCAGTGGAGCGTGGTCAGCCGGGGCACAGCCCCATCCCCGCACTGCCATGCCCCCGTCGCCCCGCCAGCATCCTTACCCCCTCTGTAGGCTCAGGCAATACCCGTAGTGAGGCTGTTACCACATTAACAGTGGTATTACTCGTCCCAGACACTGTTATCTTTGAGGCTGAGAACCCAAGAGAGCTGCGGGATGTCCCCATTGTAGGAGTTGTGACTTCATTTTTGGGATGTTTAAACCAGAATACAAAATCAGCGCTCCCCACTCGTTATCACCTCAGCCCTCTGATACCCCTGTACCTCTTTTTTCCCTTGCAGAGCCGAAACGGAAAGAGGGCTTTCAAGAAAGCACATCATCGAAGGTAGGTGTCGGGGGGAAGGGTGGTCTGGCCGTGCCCAAAACGCATTGAAGGGTTATTCTGGCTTTTCTCAAAGCGTGCGAGCAAACACGGTGCAGGCAAAAAGCCTTCTCTACGCCTCTATAACCACTTTTTTTATGACCGGCCATAACCTTTGGGGTTTTTTGCTGCAATAAGCAAGCGCGTTGCCCTTGGCCGGCCGTGTGTGCGTCGCTTGCAGATTTATCTCCTACCGGCGGCGGTGGGGGTTTCATCGGCCGCTGCCTCGCGCGGGTCCCCGGCAGCTTTGCACCGCTCTCCTCAAGGACGGCCCCGATCCCAAGAGCCGCGGTGGGGTCGGCGGCGGTGCCTGTGGCAGGAAGGTTCGGGTGGTCTCGAGCCGCTCTGCCGATACATAGCGGGGACACCCCCGGACTCACCCCCCGGTTCTTTCCCGGTGGCAGCGCACGGTGGGCAGAGGTGGCCGTGGCTGCGTGGGCTCCTTGGCGGAGCAGGGAGGGATGGGGACGTGGGGGCACGATGTCAGCCGGCAGAAATGTGACCCCTGGAGGGGTGCCAGGTCCCAGCCGCCGGCGCGGGGGGGACACTATGGTTTTGCTCTGGCTGCTGCTGCTTCTTGGTTGCTCCATTTTCGTGCCCGTTCCCGTGCCCAGCTCCTCGCGTCCCATCCCGCTGAGTGATGCCGTGCGCTACCTTATTCATCCATCAGGATGTGTTCACCTGGGTCTAACGCATTGCTCCTCATCTTCCTCCCGCTTGCTTTTTTTATTCTCTCAGATACATTACTGTTGGAGAAGGAGTGAGAGCACATATATTTTTCTATACGGACAGGTGTGTTTCACCCCCTCTGGCCCTATCCGGAGGGCAGCGGGGTGTTGGGTCCGGCACGCGGGCGCAATGACCACAGCCGTACTTATAATTTGCACAGCATTTTATGTGCAGGACTCAAATAGAGCAGCACTCATAAAAAGATGTGTTTCTGTCATATGAAGGATCAGCCACGACCTTGTCCCAGCGAGAGGTCCCTGCCTGGGCTGGCTCCCAACAGTGGCCAGAGCAGACCCCGAACTCCCCCAGGAGGACCCTGGGGCTGACAGCCCTCCCCGTGCAGACCCTGAGCGGGTCCTAGAGCCCGAAAAGCAGCCAGCAGCACAGGGGCTCGGCTCTGATTTCTGCATAAATCCCGAGAACGAATAGCGTAGGTTTGGGGAAAAGCTGCGTAAAGGTGCGGAAGGGAGTTACTGGGGGTGCCTGGCTCCTTGCGGGGGGGGGGCAGGAGGGGAGCATCAGTCTTGGTACCGGTGCTGCAGCTCCCCGCGGAGGGCTTCCCACCGCCCGCCTCTTGCTGCTGTTCGACCCGCTCGTGTCTGCCGCCGCCGAGGGATGTGCAGAACGTGTTCTTTGGGCTCCCGGGAAACGATGCGCGCTGTGCCCAGGTCCCTGGGGGAGCCCAGCGAGCGGCTGCTCCTCGCTGGGCGATGCCGGTAACCCGGGGGAGCAGCACCCTTCCTAACCCAGCATGCCGCGACCGCTGCAGCAACGAAAAGCGGTTTCTCTTCATTGCGCTGTGGATGCCGGGGTAATTAGCCTCCTCTTTGATTGATGAGATGAACCCTAATTGTTTACAGTGGTGCTTGGTTAAGCGAATGTTTGCTGCCAAGACAAATTAGAAGAGAAAAATTCCGGCTCATCTATATTACTAGCGCGCCGTGGTGTCGGTAGTTCGATGGCGCGGTGGGGAACAGCCTGTTGGGAGTTCTCACGGCAGAACAGGCGGAGGTGTGCTTTGGTCCTGGCTTACCAGAAGGTATCATCCATCTGCAACAAAGCGGGTTTGCCTGCCAGAAACGGCAGCTTTAACGGGCATTTGGGTGGAGAGGAACCTAATGAGATTCAACAGGGGCAAGTGTAGGGTCCTGCACTGGGGGAGGAATAACCCCACGCACCGGTACAGGTTGGGGGCTGATCTCCTGGAGAGCAGCTCTGTGGAAAGGGACCTGGGAGTCCTGGGGGACAACAGGATGCCCATGAGCCAGCAATGTGCCCTGGTGGCCAAGAAGGCTGATGGCATCCTGTGGGGGCATCAAGAAGAGTGTGGCCAGCAGGTGGAGGGAGGTCATCCTCCCCCTCTGCTCTGCCCTGGGGAGGCCACATCTGGAGCACTGTGTCCAGTTCGGGGCTCCCCGGGTCAAGAAGGACAGGGAACTGCTGGAGAGGGTCCAGCAAAGGGCTACAAAGGTGATGAGGGGACTGGAGCATTTTTCTGATGAGGAAAGTCTGAGGGACTTGGGGCTTTTTAGTCTGGAGAAGAGAAGACTGAGGGGGGATCTTATCAATGCTCATAAATCCTTAAAGGGAGGGTGCCAGGGGGATGGGAACAGTCCTTTTTCAGTGGTGCCCAGTGACCGGACAAGAGGGAACGGGCACAAACGTGACCATAGGAAGTCCCATCTGACCCTGAGGAGGGCCTTCTCTCCTGTGCGGGTGGCAGAGCACTGGCACAGGCTGCCCAGAGAGGTGGGGGAGTCTCCCCCTCTGGAGCCATTCCAAACCCGCCTGGACGCCGTCCTGTGCCACTGCTGGAGGTGCCCCTGCTCTGGCAGGGGGTGGCACTGGGGGAGCTCCAGAGGGCCCTTCCAACCCCCACCAGTCTGGGATGCTGTGATTTGGCCCTTTGCACGTTTTATCGCCACAATCTGCGGTGGCCCATTCGCCACAACTTTCAACAACCAGAATTTGTTCTGTGTACATTAAAACATAGATTATATGGAAAATATAATGACTATATTTATATTATCCACCCCTCGCCTGGGATGCCACTGTGACTAACACCACACCTTGGCTAATACCGTCCCAAGCGGGTGAGGTGGGAATGAGCTATTTTGCAGAGATAAGGAGCATCACCGGAGCGCAGGCGGTGTTGCCTTATAGCAACCAGCTTGTACATCCTGGAAAGCTTTAATTATTTAGTATTTGCAGAATTCAGCTACCTTAAGATGTGACTTTCATGTTAAGGTGATGCTGGAGAAAGTTGTTTTTTTTTAGCTATATTTTTGAACTTTCATTCATTGAACCCATCAGGCGGTGTCCCGGCCGCTGGTGGCACTAGACCCAGAGATGCTCGGGGGAGTTGCAGCTGTGTCACAGGCGGTCCAAACTCATCCATTTTCCATTTCTTGTGGAGCTACTTCGTGAAATGGTAGAAAAATGCTGGCAGCAGTTGAAATAACTTCACAGAAAACATAGCAAATAACTTTAAGGTCAATGTTAGCTATTTTCTATAAATAGATTTGGTAAAAACGGCCATTTTTATTTTTTTTTCATCCCAAAATCCAGCGAACATTTTCAGACTGCTCTATTTTGGCTCCTTCTTTGTGAACATTCATAAAAACATCTTGTTCCTGGGAAGATTCATAGAAAATAAGTGTTAGAAATCCTCTTCTCTCTCTCACGCACATATATATCTCTCTCCATCTATATGTATGTAGGCTTTTGCTGCTGTTTCCCCTCAGACCCTCACGGAGAAGCCGCTGAAGCCCGGGCAGTCCTGGACCGCAGCCGCCAAACGGTGCGGTTCCTTGCTCTGCAGAACCCTTCCAGCCCCCCGCCATGCGGTGGGGGGCACAGCTTGCTTGTACCCTGCAGAGAGGGCACAACCCTCCGCGGTGCTTTATCTGCTCATCGTAATGTATCTGACCGAGTGCCACCGTCCTCCCCCCTGGGCTGGCGTTTCTGGAAGGTCCCCCCCGGGGCAGAGCTTCGTTAGGTGGGATGGGAGTGCTGGGTTTGCACAGAAGAGCTCTACCATGCGACTTGGACTTGGACGTGGTTGGACTTGATGACCGTAAAGGTCCCTTCCAACCTCAACAATTCGATGATTCTATGACTTTGATTGAATTAACTGTGAACAGCAGCGGAGCGCCGAAGCCGGTCCCTGGCAGCTGCCTCCTGACGGGCTGGCCGCGGCCACGCCGGGAAACCGCTGTCTGTTCCAATCCAAATCTCAGCCTAATTAAAAAAATAATAAAAAAAAAATCAAACAAATTGTTTGTTTGAAGGAAGGGCCGGGGGGGTACTCTGCGTGCGGCCAAACTGGTCTTTTCTTAACATGGCTGCAGAGATGTGGGACGACGTTACGCAGCATCCTCCTCACGTGCTGTATGGTTGTGTGTATATATAGCAGATATGTATATAAACATAACGAGCTCTATTTTTCCTAATTACGGTTGGTACCTGTCAGCTCTGTGCCGCCGCGCTCCCGCCTTGCTCTGACCGTGCAAGTTCTTGTCTCTGCTCTGCCGTTTCCAGGGCTAAAGGCTTCTCTGCAGAGGCTGCAGCTGGAGTACGTGGACGTCGTCTTCGCCAACCGCCCGGACAACAACACCCCCATGGAAGGTCAGTGGAATTCGGGACGAAGGGTTTAGCGTGGCTGATCCTGGCTTACAGGCTCAGACTGATGGCGGGAGGAAATGAAAAACATTTTTTTTCTCGCGTATTCAGGTGGGGCAGCTTAACTATGACATACCTCATTTGCGATATCCTGGAGCCCTGTGTAGTTACACTGCAATGAAACCAATTTGAGTCTCATGGAAGGAAATTGAAGTTCCCTTTACGTCCCAGTGGTGGCTTTAATGTTGTTTGTTTCTTTATTTCCTTCTCCCAATTCCTTCAGATAAAGTGAATTTGCGTTTGCGCTTAAGGCAGGTCTCTGTGTCAAATGACACCTGTACGTCCCTACCCGGGGTGCAGCCAGCTCTGGAGAGGGCAGCGTGCCAGCGCTGCTGTCCCCATCCTTGTCCCCATCCCTGGCGCTGCCCGGATAGCACACGCTTCTCCCGGCGCTAAAACCGGGGGTGCCACCCAGTGCGTGGTCAGAAACGAGAAACAATTGGCCAACTTTAGGGTTCCCGGCCCCGAGCGGCACCGGCCATGTCTCCGGCGGGCTCGGCTGAGGGGCCGGGTGAGGACGTGGTCCCCCAGGGCACAGCGGGTCCCCCCGGGCAGGGAGAGCGGCGATGCTCAGCCTTGCGCTGCCACCGAGCCCCCCGCTCCCGGGGGGAGGAAAGGTCCTTGTTACATGCAGCCGGGGGGGACCAAATGTGGGAGCTCGCAAGATCTGTGACTCTCTGTGCACTTTATATTTCATTGCTGATAACTGTGTATTGATGTTCGGTACGTGGCTGTAGAGCCCAGTGGTCCCGGCAGCTTCATCAATACGTTTTGGGGTCAGTGCCCTATTTGATGGGCACCGGTTCCCGTCCCTTCTCTTTTCCCACGGGAGTTAACACAGCCATTCGCACCGTGGCAGAAGATCGGCTTCACAGCTCAACAAAAAAATAGCAAGAAGAGAGACTCGCGGGCTGCAGAAGCTGTCACGGATGACTACATGTAAATCAAACCAACCTGGAGCTTGACAGGCCCCTCCGAAGCTCCTGCCTCGGCTTTCAGCTGGCGGGGCGCTTATTTTCCTAACGAACGCGGGGCTGTGCGACCCGGCACGAGCCGTGGGTGGGCGGCGGTGGTACCGCTGCCCCGTCCGACCGGTGCCGGCAGCTGTGGGTTCAGGGAACCGGCCCGGGGCGTTAGGGCCAGGGCAGATCTTGTAGTAGCTGATGAGGTCAAGGAACATGACATGTCGTAGCTCGGAGGGAGAAACGACCTCTCTGCTCAGTCGGTTGTCATCTAACGAGGCGGGGCGGAATATATTTCCCATTCCCACGCCTCGCAGCTGATCTCGGGCGTTCGCAGCTTTTAAGATGCGATGGATGCTGCCAGCAGCGCTGGAGCTTGGCGATACGGGGTAAACGGCGGCGCTCGGTGAGATTTTGAGCGGGGTGAAAAAAGGGACGTTTTTGTTATGAATGGTGCGGTGTTGATTCTTTCTATGTACTTGGTGCTTTTTTTTTTTTATGGTTCACCTACTAAGCCACTTCTATCCCAGAGCATCTGCTGAACCATCTGTCGGTTCTGCGCTCTCTGGCGTGCGCAGTAAGCGCTGAGCTACCTCCACAAGACGTTCCATCCCCGCTCCGTCTCCCTGCGTGCCCGCGCTCTGCCCGCGAGCAAATAGCTGCTCCCTCACCCCGTGCAGGCCGTCTCTTGCCCGCGTGGCAGTGGCAGAGGACTCGGGTGGGTGGAAGGGCGTGTGGCCAAAAGCGTGGCTGGAAAGTTGGGAGGCGCTTTTGGGAAGGGCAGGAACACCATGAGCTGCTCCGCTGTCACTGTCATTGCGTGGCAGTGACCTTGGGAAGGTGCAGCTTTCGTCCCTGTGGCAGAGATTTGTAGGTAACCTTGAATGTTCCCTGCTTGTGCCACTCATGCCAACAGGAGGGTGGCATGAGAGGGGTGAGACACCGGCCCAGGTTGCCCAGAGAGGTGGGAGATGCCCCGTCCAGGTCAGGTTGGACGGGGCTCTGAGCAACCTGGTCTAGTTGAAGACGTCCCTGCTGTAGGGATGGGGTGGACTAGATGGCCTTTAAAGGTCCCTTCCAGCCTAAACCCTGCTGTGACCCTACGTTAGGGGCCGTGCGTGAGCAAAGAGTGTGGTACAACGAAATAAATGAGAGGACAAACTTTGAACGTTCACACGCAGTTAGGTGAGGTTTCTCTTCTGTCCCTCGGGGTCCTCTGCCCGCTGTGCTCTGTGTGTCCGTGGGCACCTGCAGGTGATGGATCAGGAATACTCCCCTGGCCCACCCTGGCCGCGGCAGAATCCCGTCCCGCTCCCCGGGCTGGCCACGGCCCGGCTCAGGCTGTGGTCAGCGCTGTGGGCAGAGGGCATCTCGCAGGAGAAGATGAGCATTTAATACAGATTTCTTTAGTGCAGGTGACTCTGGTCCCCAAAGCGGCAGGCAAAGCTCGCTTAATCTAAAAATCAGAAATGTGTTTACCTTTCTTAGAAGTCTCAGAGCAAATTAAAAAAGGTTTTCATCGTAAGAGCAGTGCGATATTAGCTTCAGGAAAAGTCTGAAGATGAGTTCCCCGCAGAAGGGTCTTTGCAGGAGCCTGCAGTCGGGTCTGGCGGGTCCCTGGCCAGGACACCATGTCCCTCCTCGCCCCTGAGGGGCTGTCGCTGGGGTCACTCATCCTCGCTGGGGTCACCCACCCATGGGGGTGATCCTGCACCCGGGCGGCTCTGCCATCGCATGCCCCACCAACAGGGACCTCGGGAGATGGGTGATGGGAAGGAGCTGTGCTTCGCTCCTGAATTTCTGTGTGTTTCGTGCCTCGTTAGTCCGGCTGGAGATCCGATCCCCCAACTGTGCCAGCAGATGCTTTTTTTCCATGCCGAGCAGCTTTTCCAGCAGACGAGCAGGGCAGCTCCGGCTGCGGGGACGGAGGGCGCCCGGGGGCCCCTGGGGAGACCCCCCCGTTGTCACTGTGCCGGGGGGACCAGGCGCCCGCTGCACGGCCAGCCCCGACCCGCAGCCCGGGTGAGCAGGGCCAGGAGGTGACACCGTTCCTAACAGGGAACTTTAAGCTACTTCAACATTATTATTATGCTGCTGGAGGCTGTTTTCTGGGTTTTAAGGCATTCGTTTATATTAAAAAATAATAATCTCTTCCTTCTTAAGCGGTGCCATTTGTGCCACCCAGCTGGCAGAGCGAGCGGTCCCGGCGCACGTGCTCGTCACAAACCATCCCATCACCATTCCCATGGGAGCAGGCTCGGGTAAACAGGAAGATTATATATATATATATATTATTTTTTTTTTTTCTGAGTTGACTTCAGTTTTTCTTGAAAGGAGTAGAGGTGTGGGAGAAATGAAAACAACCACGGACCGAAATGTGTAAAGAGGCGTATGATGAAACGCTTATCGAAATTCCTAAATGGTAGGGCAGCAAAAATAGAAAAGCAGAGCCAGTGAGAAGGTGGCGCTGCCGAGGAGGGAGGGAGGGAAGGACTGCCGGAGAGCTGCCCGTCGCACACCGCACGCCTGCGGGGAGTGGGGCAGCTGCTCCATAACGGGGCATTTCGTTGGACTAGTCCACGCCTGAGAATAAGTGCTTAGAAATAGAGAAGAGGGTGGCTTTGGCCAAAATGAAGAAAAAAGAAAAAAAAAATAAAAGAAAACTCTTCATCGGGGGGAAAAGAAGTCCTCAAGCCAATGTTTCCCCGGAGAGGAAATCTCCCTTTGCAGTGGGAAGGCAGAAACCCGGCACACGAGGGACGGTGTCTCTTGTACAACCCTCCAAGGTTATAAATGGAGACTTCAACATCTTTAGCTGCCTGTCGCTGCTGTGGAAGAGATCTCACAATAACATCAAGATTGGCAGTGTAATCTCCCCTCTGCCAAGATCCTCTTTTTTTTTCCTTTTTTTTTTTTCCCCCATAAAT
>VUYV01000581.1:53690-67107 GCA_008711295.1 Anarhynchus alexandrinus | reverse complement strand
CTGCTCGGCAGAGGTGTGATGGAGGGGATTCAAAGATCCTGTCCCAGCACACGTAGCCTCGCAGGCTTCCAGCTTCCCCAAGGAAAAGGAGGACGGTGGGACTGCTGTGCCACGGAGCTACAAGGGGTTCTGCGGAGGGGCCGCCTGCTCCTCCCGCGGGTGGCGGGGCGCTCGGCGGAGCCGGCTTCGTCCATCCGCTTTTGCGGCTTCATCCCCAGCACCCTGACAGTCCTGGTGTAAAGAAGCAGGAGCAGATACACCCTTTGAGTAAACAAATTTAAAAATAAATTTAATTTATCCTTTCGTTTCTTTTTCGGCTGTGCTGCCCTCTTGTGTTAAATATTAAAAGGAATATTATAAGGTGGTGGTTGGCAATAGCCAGTTGGTGAAAGCAGTTTTTAAACAACTGCGGGCTTTACATTCGCACTGTCAATGCTTTTTCATCCACGCTCGAGAGCACAGAGAGAACGTCCCCCGAGAGAACGCAGCAGCAGCAGTGTTTAATGCAGAGCTGCTCAGGCTTGGCGGCGTCCTTGGCATTTCTAAGTGTCTTCGGGAGGATTTGGTGCTAAAAAATTGGCCTCCGTGCAATTCTCATGCTTTTTTTTTTTTTTTATCCCCTCCTTTAGAAATTGTCCGAGCGATGACACACGTAATAAATCAAGGCATGGCGATGTACTGGGGAACGTCACGCTGGAGCGCTATGGAGATCATGGTAAAGTGGATTTTCGGGAAAGCGTTGACACGCGGTAATTCGGGTTCCGGGCTGCGGGGTCTGCTGGGAGCCACGCTGGGAGCCGGACCGCAAGCGTGGGGCTGGGCTGGGGGTGTTTGCGTTTTACTCCACCCTGTTTATAATTTTATAATTTTAAACCCTGTTCTGGGATGAGCCCAATATCAAGTAGGAGAAGATGGGCTGATGTAGGGGGTTTGGGTGTCTTGGCTCATTTAATTGGGTGTTGTTTCATTTTGGCTTTATTTGGCTGACTTTAAGACTTCTGGCAAAGCGCCTGTTGGACGTCCATGCCCGCGGCCACCGATGCCCTGTTTGAGACGTGGCTCCTGGCAGTGGCTCCGTGACCTGCAGGACCATTGGAGCTGCTGCTGCAGTGGGAACGGTCCCTGTGCAGGGGAGAAGATGGTCTTTAAAGGTCCCTTCCAACCCAAACCATTCTGTGATTCTAAGAGATGCCAGGAGCATCCTGCTGCTGCTGCCTGCTTCTTGTGGCAGGGTCAAAACACAACAAACAAGCTCGGCACCGACCATCCCAGCTGGGAATTATAGAATCATAGCATCATAGAGTGGTTTGGGTGGGAAGGGACCTTAAATCCCATCCAGTGCCACCCCCTGCCCTGGGCAGGGACACCTCCCACCAGCCCAGGTTGCTCCAAGCCCCGTCCAACCTGGCCTTAAACACCTCCAGGGATGGGGCAGCCACAGCTTCTCGGGGAAACCTGCGCCAGGGGCTCACCACCCTCACCGGAGAGAATTCCTTCCTAATATCTCATCTCAATCTCTTCTCTTTCAGTGTCAAACCGTTCCCCCTCATCCCATGGCTCCCCTCCCTGATCCAGACTCCCTCCCCAGCTCTCCTGGAGCCCCTTTAGGCACTGGAAGGGGCTCTGAGGTCTCCCCGGAGCCTTCTCTTCTCCAGGCTGACCCCCCCCAACTCTCCCAGCCTGTCCTCCCAGCAGAGGGGCTCCAGCCCTCCCAGCATCTCTGGGGCCTCCTCTGGCCCCGCTCCAACAGCTCCACGTCCTTCTGCTGTGGGGACCCCCCGAGCTGGAGGCAGCACTGCAGGGGGGTCTCCCCAGAGTGNTCACGGGGATGTGCGTGGCCTTGCTAAGGGACAGTGAAACTTGAGTTTGTGGGCTCCTGCACGCTCAAGGAGTGCTGGCTGGTGGGTCATGTTCTGCTTCACGAAGTATTTCATCTACTAATTTCTTCCCTGCAGGAAGCCTACTCCGTGGCCCGGCAGTTTAACATGATACCACCCGTGTGCGAACAAGCTGAGTACCATCTTTTCCAAAGAGAGAAAGTGGAGGTTCAGCTGCCGGAATTATATCATAAAATAGGTAAGAGTGAGACTGCTGTGATTTTCGGCTGTTTCCTTTGCAGAGAGAAACACAGAGCTGCCCTGGGGCTCTGCATGGGAACACCACTCTCCTCCCCGGGATCTGAAGGGGACAGACAAGTGTCCATCTAACAACCTAAAGGAAAAAACGGCTTTCCTTGCCTCTGGTAGAAAAAGGTGCTAATTGCCACGGCTGCTTCTTTGAGACTGGAGGCAGCATGGGCGGAGGAGGCGCCTGGGCAATGAGAAGCAGGAGTTGAGGTACAGGACGGGGCTGGAGGCTCTGGCAATAAGGTTTTGGATGAAGAAGCTAGTCAGTGCCTTCCAGGAAGATGCTGCTGATGCATGGTTAAGTGAACACCACTGCCGACAGCAACAGAAACAAGCAGCAATTGTTTTGCTTTTATTTTTTTTTTAAACTGAAAGTCCTATTTTTGATACAACTCTGATTTCTCCCGGTCCCCTAAAATCTCCTTCTCTGCTTTCCCTGCAGGGGTGGGAGCAATGACGTGGTCTCCACTGGCCTGCGGGATCATCTCAGGGAAATACGGCAATGGGGTCCCTGAAAGCTCAAGGGCTGCGCTAAAGGTATTTTTTTCTGTCGTCGTTGTTGCCCTGTTTGAGAAAAGTAGGTGTGCTGCCTTCGTGAGGGCAGGGAAATAACGAAGGAGAAGCAGGTCCCTCATGAGAAGGCTGGCCCCAGCGCTGCCGTGTCGATGGATCGGCTCGGTTTCTCTGGCAACCGCGCTCCGAAGGGCGGGAGAATCTGGGTTACGAAGATGGCTCGGGGGTCCCGCGCTGCAGCGGGGTGATGGCTGCGAGCCGGCGGTGGGGCCGCGGGTGACCGGAGCCAGGCTCTGCGCAGGGATGCTGTCACCACCCTTCCATCGCCCGCACGGCGTCCACGGGAAGGCGCCAGCCCCGGGGCTTCCGTTGCGTTCGATGCTCCCGGCCCATCGATACAGCTGCTGTGACTTCAAAACCTCTTCGCCACGCGCAGCTTCTCCCGCAATTATCCCGATTTTATTCTAACTGGGTGTTACGGGGTCTCCTCCCATACCGTGCCCGTGGCAGGCGTATTGTTTAACGGTGTGAAAAAACAGCAGAGCGTTAAAAATGTCATGGATTTGGAGAAAAACCCAACCAAAATGGTATTTGAGGCTCAGTGTGAGCTGCTGGGCAAAAGCCAACGCCGCCCGACGGGTGCCAGCAGACTGATCTAAATCCCCGTGCTGGTTTTTGCTCAGCTTGCTGCTGTTTAAAGGAAAGATGCAGTCTACGCTGACTTCCTTACAAAGGGCAGCATTTTAAAATTTGGTGTTTCATTGCATTTGTGATATCCCCCCCCCCCCAAATAAAATACATTATTGATGTTTGGTGAAGGGTAGCTAAGCAGGTAGCATTGCACAGAGGGGTCCAAATTAAATTGACGAGGGAAGCAGAATCACGTTTCAAATCTGGAGCTGGGAAAACTGAAATCTCAGCTCTGTTTAATTAATTTTCTAATCTTGAATGGTAATAGTAAATCTTGAACAAGATCAGATGTGCTCTCAAATTTTTTTGGGGGGGGCCTGTGTGTCAAAATCTTCTCAAGTTGACTAATATTTCATTTCTTTTCCGCTCTGTGATGGGAAACACTGGTCCAAAAATAAAACTCAGGAGGTTCCAGACCAAGTCCATCAGTCGCGTAAAGCCAGAGAGATGGAGATGGAGGGTCTCACAGGAGACATCCTGGTCCTGCTGTAATTGCTTTGGGTAGCAAAGCATTGTGTTATTCAGCCTCCGTTACCTCCTGGGTTGGCTGGGACTTCTTAAGAGCTGTTTATAATTGCCTTAACCATTCCGTTTCGGGAGGTTAAAGCTAACAGTCCATTGCAATGTCATTCCTCTGCAGTGCTACCAGTGGCTGAAGGAGAAAATCATCAGCGAGGAAGGCAGAAAGCAGCAGGTGAAGCTGAAGGACCTGTCGCCCATCGCCGAGCGGCTGGGGTGCACGCTGCCGCAGCTGGCCGTCGGTAGGTGACGGGGCGGGGGCCGGGACGGCCGTCCCTGCGCCTTCGCCCGCCGCTCCTGTCGCACGTGCGTCGCCCGGCTCGCGCCCTCGCAGTAGTGCCAAGGGCGACAGGCTGAGGTGCAGACAGAAAGTTTGTGCCTCGTCAGTTGTTGAGAGTTGAGTGTGGGTGAAAGCTTGGACAAAGCCCTAAAGCTACAGGGACTCTGTTAGTGCGCCCGTCATCTGATGACGTGTCAGTGATGGTTAGGTAAATGATGAAAAAGATGTGTTGTCTTTCAGAGGATGGCTTTGTCTTTGCCCATAGCTATAGATCTATTTAAAACACTCAAATGACTCTTTGCTATCCGGGGTTATGGGACAAAATGGCAGAAACACAGAAAGATTGAAAATAGACAATGGGACACCACGTTAGGGGAAGGCTAATGCGTTTCAAGGAACAACGTAAAAGAACAAAACAAAACATGCTGTAGGATATTCATAGAATCATGGAATGGTTTGGGTTGGAAGGGACCTTTAAAGGCCATCCAGTGCCACCCCCTGCCCTGAGCAGGGACACCTCCCACCAGCCCAGGTTGCTCCAAGCCCCGTCCAACCTGGCCTTGAACACCTCCAGGGATGGGGCAGCCACAGCTTCTCTGGGCAACCTGCGCCAGGGGCTCACCACCTGCACAGCCAAAAATTTCTTCCTCATACCATCTAAATCTCCCCTCTTTCAGTGTAAAACCATTCCCCTTCATCCCATCACTCCCCTCCCTGATCCAGAGTCCCTCCCCAGCTCTCCTGGAGCCCCTTTAGGCACTGGAAGGGGCTCTGAGGTCTCCCCGGAGCCTTCTCTTCTCCAGGCTGACCCCCCCCAACTCTCCCAGCCTGTCCTCCCAGCAGAGGGGCTCCAGCCCTCGCAGCATCTCCGTGGGCTTAAAATGCCACATATTACTTTTCAGGTAACCCCACGTCTGTTAACCTCACACAAAGTAACATTCATTTTTTAAGCCGTAAAGTTAAAAATGACTTAAAATAAGATTGTGTTCAGCATCATCATCAGGCTTTGACTGACAAGAGGGCTCGTGTGTCTTGGGCCATCGGTGGGAGTCCAACCCTCACCTCCCCGTTTCTCTGAACGGTCCCTCCCGGGTGGAAGCCATCAGTTGTTCAGCACATTGGGCTGAAAAAGAGAGTGTTTGTGGTTTTTTAAAATACTTATCTTTGTGCTGGTGCTGAGCCAGGGCTGAGACTTACCACACACATCTGTTACAAGCCCCATCCCTGGTTCAAACAGCCCAGAGGTGACTCCCCGCGAGTCGTGATGGGGAAAACTCCAAGCCCGCAGGGAAGACCACTGCTGGGGCGGGGAGCGGGCTCAGCCGGGGCGCTGGAAGAGGGGCTCTGTGGTGTGTACACCTTCTTCCTGGTAGTGCCGGAGGAGCAAAGTGAAGGTCAACAAATCACGTCATCATTATTTTGCAAGTAGAGATAGAAGCTCTGACAAAGTTTAGGGTCTGGAGTAATGCCGTGCCACGAAGCCCGTGTCCCTGACCACCTTGTGACTTTGTTCCCAGCATGGTGCCTGAGAAACGAGGGAGTGAGCTCTGTCCTTCTAGGATCTTCCAACCCAGAGCAGCTGATAGAGAACCTCGGAGCCATACAGGTAAGTGCAAGTGGTGGTGGCACCTCAGCAGAGGTGGGGGGTTGGCTGCTGCCCGGCTCCCTTTGGGGGTGACACCAGCACACCTTGCCCCTAGCGCCCTCCTCCTCTTAATATCGTTTTAATACTTTGTATTTGGTTTCAGGCATCTTCCAGTTGTAGTTATGCACGTTAATTAGGCAAACCTGTGGTGCCTCACCATGGCTTCCCACCATTTGTGGTAGCCGTAGCCATACCCAGCCAACAAGAGGGTGGCATCAGCGGGTTTAACGGAGAGTTGTACTATTTCTCTAAAAGCTTACTCGAAAAAGCAAGCGACCGGATTCCAGGCCACGTTGTGATATATTCTGCCCCAAGTCTCCCGCAGGGCACATGTCGCTTGCACCCACCTTAATTACTCTCTGCTTCTTTTCACAAGAGCATCCTCCGACGTTCTTGCCCCCAGCTCGCTTTCCACCGCGCACAAAAAGCTGAGGAGCACTTCTGTGGTGCTCTCACTGGGTAAAGATGCTACAGTCGTTCTTCCTTTAAGGGAGAAAGGTATTAGACGGATGTTTAAATATCTGTCTTGGGAAAAAAAAAGACAGAGGAAACGTTATTTGATAAAATCTGGATTTAAATTTGGAAAAACCTTTCATGGAAGCTTGATTAAACCCGGGTTTTCTTCTACCCCTAGGTCCTTCCAAAGATGACATCCCATATTGTAAATGAAATAGATAATATTCTGGGAAATAAGCCCTACAGCAAGAAGGACTACAGATCATAACGTGGTGCATGAATTACCCGGACTGCATGGTTTAAAAAGTGCTCTGTACAGAAGTACAGCCCCGAGTTAATATCCGGTCATGAGAATCATTCAGCAGCTTGCTGCTCGGTGTCTACTGTCACTGGATCCTTCGAGATGTGTGCTGTCGCTACTAACCTGCAGTGAAATTTCAAAGCACAGTTGATCTCTCTTCTAACCGAGAATAATCTTGTATTTTCTTACCTTCGACTGAATTCATTGATTTTTACTTTACTCTTAGCACCTCCTGCTTGTGCTGTGAAAAACACGTGTAAAGCAAAAAAAAAAAATTTATAACCTTCAGGTACTTGGTAATTAAAGAAGGATGTACAGATCTATTTTTTCAATGAAGAAAAGCCAGATACAACTTCAGGTTTTAATAAAACCACATTTGGGAAATCTCAGCTATAAAGTTTCTTCAGGTTAACAGAGAGAAGGGGCAAGCTCCAGTTTTCCGTTTTCTTTTTTATGCTGAATATATGCTTTAGATTTCCTTTGTAGTTGAATAAAGAACGTAAGACCGAGAATTAGTTAGAAATTAGATAGCTCAACCCCTAACTATACAACTATTTCCGCTGTGGAGTGCTCCTGGGAAGTATTTCTGAGTGCAAGCCAGAAGAGCACAGTTAGGAAACCCAAACACGCATGTCAGCTGAGTAAGAACAACGGCTCTTTGCAAAATTCCCATCCTACATCAACCTTAAACCGAGAAAGCCATGACAAAATACTGGGGTTTGCGTCTATAGAAACCTGCCTCTACTTCTGCCTGCTTGTAGACATAGCTATTGCAAATTTCAATATTTATCAGCTTTTTAAGGATATAGATACTTCTAAATACATAGAAGATACTTCTAAATACATAGAATATATAGCTGCTGAGAAACACCAGAGAAAAATCAGGTACGTACTTTGGTGGAGGGCTACGTTTGCTCTAACTTGTTCTGGAATCGGGCATAAGTAAAAGCATAGTATTTTTAAGACACGTCTTAAACAGGTAGAGTTTTTTTTTGGGGGAGCATTTCATCCCTCGACAGGAGTCGATAGTAAGCACTTATGTATTAATTTGCCCATCTTAAGAACCACGTCACGTTTGACCATGAATTTGCTTTGTAAAATGCACCTATGACTTCAGTAAGTATTTCTCACTCGTATCGGCTCGTGTACTTTGGGCGCAGCCTTGCCGGGGGCGCAGCACCTGTAGGACCCTTGTACTCTAGTCCCCTGCGCTGCAGGGTGTCTGCAGAGCGCGCGCGCTCCGGCGGGCACTTGGGTTGTCTTCTCCTGTATTTAATCCAACGAGCTATGGTGTGTGTAACTGAACTTCGCCGCTGTGTATCCAGAAACGCAGTCTGACTTTGACTTCTGCTTGGACACAATAAAAGCGTTTTGTGCATCTCATTTCATACTTAAGAGACCCGTTACTGACCGCGAGGCTGATTTTGAAACGGCGATGGTTGACGTTGAAAATGGATGCCTACGGTTCCAGAGGGGAAACGCTAATCTTCAGCAGTACCCAGGTGGGTTAAGGGACAGTGACCTCGGGCGGAGGAGCGGGTGCAGCCGGGGAGCGAAGGGCTGGGCTGGCTGCGCCTCTCGGAGAAGGTCCTTCCAGGAGTTGGTCTCCTAAGGCAGACAGCGGTCGTAGACAACATTTTTGGCCTGAAATAAACGCAACGTGAACCTCCTCCGGACAGTTCACTGAAATCCCGCTGCAGTTCAGCCACCAAACGACCCTGGTTAGTCCCAGTGAGCCGAGGTGGAGACCGTTGCCCAAGCGCTTCTCACCTCCCAGGTATTGCTCTCACTGCCCTGGGCCACCTCCCCCAAATTTAGTATTAGTGTGAAAATTAACTATTTAGTTATTTTAAAATCTGCAGCACAAAGGCTTTGACCATTACACAGTTAACAGCTATATTATTTTAACAGTATAATTCTTTTCCCAGTAGCAGATTAGTTCCTTTTATTACCTCTGGAGGTACAATTTAATGTTTTCTCTTCCCTTCTCAGATACATGGGAATCCAACAACGTATTACAAAAACATTAATTCCCAACTTTTTTGTTTTTTTAATAATTGAGCAAGATGGCACTGTCCCTTACTTAGAGTAAAGTCTTCAAAGCCAGCTTGCGTAATGCTTTGAGGGCAATGGGATCGTAGAATTACAGAGCCGTTTGGGTTGGAAGGGACCTTAAAGCCCACCCAGTGCCACCCCCTGCCCCGGGCAGGGACACCTCCCACCAGCCCAGGTTGCTCCAAGCCCCGTCCAACCTGGCCTTGATGCCAAGCAGCAGCCGAGCTTTACACTTCAGCATTACACTGAAGAAATTGGGAGCAGCTTGTAGCGAGGATTGAAAGGGAAAAACAACCAACCTGAAAAGCAAACAAANGCCACCTTCAAAACACCCGACGGGGCAGTCTTATCCCTACCGCTGCTGACAAGGAAAATGGGTATATTAGTGCTGTCTGGTCACGTGCACTAATTTCAGAATGGTGTACTTTTGGTAGGAGCTGAGCAAATCGCCAGCAAAACAGCAACATTCAAGTCCCGCCGCTTACAGAGCGGCCAACGTGGCCTCATGGTTGAGTCTGACCATTTATAGACGTTTGTTAGAAATTTGTTTAATGTGTGCTCAATATTTAGACTAAAATACATACAAATTGTATCTTTTATAAGTGACAGACCAAGGAAAGTAAATTTTTGCAAGGGCAGGCACCAGCAATGTGGAAAGTCTCCTTTCAGCAGTGAATAATCAGGCAGATGCGATAAAGAAAAATCCACTTATTTTGAGAGAAAACAATCGCGTTAATTTGGAGTGTTAAATGACCGACTAGAAAAGGAATTTCAACAGCACTTCTAAAGTGCACCAAACCCACTGGAATTTTCATGATGTACGCACATGAATAGTATTACCTTTACTGGGAAGCAAAGTAAAAGTAAATCACAGAGCAGAGAGTTGAGATTGAGGACCCGCATCCGACACCAATCCCAAAGGATGCTGCGGGGAGGTACTGTAGTACCCAACAGGCACAGGGCAACGTGGCAATAGTTTTGTGAGAGTGCCCTGGCTGCATTTGTCAGAAATAGAGACATTACAAACTCAGCATGCTCTAAGGCGCACCAGACACGCTGTCTCCTGCACTTCACAATCTTCATTTTACTATATTTTACATAAATACAAATCTTATTGAAGTAAAGATTAGCAAAGTAATTGTTACATTAAATCTGACTATAAGCTTTCTTTCTTCCCTGTTTAGGATTCCAAGTCTGTAATGGCAGTATCTGTAACTTCTACAATATAATTCCATTAACAGTAGTAGAGTTTAGCATTTACTGTAACAGCTGCTTTACTGATAGCATGAAAAAAAAAGGAAAAGGATTGTCTGATAAACCCATTATAAAAAGCCAGCTAAAGCACTTTTGTTAAGCTGTGCCAGGAAAACTGGCAGGTGGTTGTTTTTTTATTTATGACTTTAGAGATGAATGAAAAAACCCCAAACAACCAAACCAGTATGTTCAAACCACTTCAAAAGCATTTTTCTAGGAGATTTAGGTTTTGTCCTGACTCCAAGTTACTACAAAGTGAGGAGTATTTCCAATGAAAACAATACATATGCTGACTTGTAGAAGACTCCTCTCTTCTGGAAGCAGAGAGAGTTCACAGACCTACAGACGCTGCTTGCCCATGAAAATATCCATTTTTTAAAAATTAAGAATGGAAATACAATTAATTAAATGACAAAAAAAGCCTCCTTTTTATTAAAACTTCAAATTACAATGATAAATGGTGGATTGTCACTTTTAATGATCAGCGAGTTTGGCTCGTGTAGCAGTCACTTTCATTGCTAAGTAAAAAAATTGATTAATTCAGTTATTGAATACTACCATGTAAAGATACCAAAAGTAAATATAATTCATTTATTTTGGATTCAAACCCTCCCCCCCCATACCCTCAAGCAGTCATGCTATAAAAAAAAGTATTCCTATTCCACCCTTAAACTTTGTATGGCAGTTGAACCCTCTCACAGAGGGATTTTTGTCTACTTGGATCCTGTAGATAGCAGAGCAATCAGTCCAGATGAAGCGCTTATAGAAAGAATATAGTTGCTGTAGGGAAAAGGTTAAGGACATATACTTGTAAAGACACCACTTCTTTTGTACAGAACATTTAGTAGAAGTTTTATGAAAAACAAGGGATTGCAATGGTCTTTCTCTGTAAGACTTTTAAAACCGCATCATCGTAACCTGAAATACAGCTTACAATCAAGACTGTTAGCAGGATGTTGAAACGTACTTAACTTCAAAATTAAGACACCCATAAAGTTTAGCCTGTTCTCTTAAAAGAAGTTATAAATACTGTTAAATACTGCAGATCTTTCATTAACATATGCGGCCCTGACTGGCAGTACTTATTTACTTAAGTAACAAAAAATTTTACTTCTGAAGTTACTGAAACTAAACAATTCTGTAACGTAAGAGCACGTGGCAACTAACGCTGACACGCGTTCTGTAAGAACACGAGCTGCCTCCTCATTCCACAATTACAACTGAAATGGCAAAGCCGTAAGAATTTCTGTATATTGTCCAAGCGATATCCTTAAAACATCCTGTGTCAGATTTTAAACTTTTACGTGATTGGGACTTTATTTTTTTGTACTGTCTATTTTTATGTTGAAGTGTTTCTAAGCTGAGGTACTACAATGAACTGCACATATTAACAGAGTAATCTCATAACCCATGTGACAAATACAGATACTAATGACAATAAGTAGGAATAGGACTCTGGTCGTTTCAAGCGTGGTAATAAAGGATACACAGTGGGGTTGAAGTTCTTCAGCACAAAAAATGAAGCAATGATGACCAAGACCAGAAAGAGAGTATTGTTGTAGAAGATGGAGAAAGTTGTTGCTTCATAGTCTGCCACTTCATTTTTCTTCCACAGAATTCTAAGAACAAATAGAGACATTATTTCAAATAAAATAATGCACATCCTGAAACACCCACCATTACAAAGTGACTGACACCCAGAGGTGTAGTAAACCCCATACTGCTGCTCGTGTTATAGCCAGCTTCTACAAGACAGAGCGCAGCAAGAACTACCAGTCAACTCACCAGTTGAAGACAAAACCCTGCATATACGGTGCACTTGGTACCCTTGAGTGAGTGGCTTACGTTTGTTTTCCTACCAGGCACACCAAACCTAGTGCTTTATAAATAACACCTTTTGTGAGTTTGTACCCGTTAGATGCATGTCTGGGAATTACAAAGGAAGACAGAGCTTTTTGCTCCAAAGAACTGACAGTCTTTGGGTCTTGTACATAATGGGCATCTACTCTAAGTGCTTCCCGATACCCTCACCAGGCATCTCTGAAGACAGCTGTGATGCCTACTCTTCACAGAGTTATTGGAAGACCTGTACAATATGTTGTTTTGCTTTGCAACTCAAGGACGGAGAGGTTGCCTCATAGCGCCTTATCGACAAGGGTTTCAATGTTTGAGACCTTTCATTGATAAGTCACCTCAAAAAGGCTTTACAGATGAAGTGAGAGCTGACAGTACAGCTTCTACTTACCAAAGTACAGAACAAACCCAGTGTCCAAGCAACAGTCCCTAATAGCCTACCGAGAGCCTTAGAGATACCAGACAGTATTACAACAAGGGAGAGAAAGAAGAGAACAGAGAGGATTACCTTTCATCCTTCTCCTTGCGAGACATCTTCCTATTGTCTGCCTCAGACAGCTTGCGAGTAACTTCTTTGGAAACAGCGTCTTCTCTTTTCTGTGCTACTCTGTAAGAAACACCATTGAAGTTGAAAAATGAAAATAAAAAAACACAGGGTTATAGGAAGTTGTATTAACTGTGAAGAATAAAACTTAGCTAGGACATTGAACAGTTTTGCCAAGTTGAAGGGACAACAAGTAATAATCAAATTACTAAAAGTATTAGTCAAATATAGTTTGTGGCAATGCCCGCTGAGAATGAAGGTAGTTTTGCTATTTCATTGTACCCTTAGCTGACAAGACTAGTCTATTCCATAATTACAAGAGAGATGACAGAAACCAATTAGGAGATACTTCAGTTTTTGGAGTTACATTTCAGACACCCTTATTAATTAAAAAAAAAAAAAAAGTTGTGTTAGTTTTGTTAAAGTATTTAATAACAAATTCTACTTCAAATAGCCACCAAACTTACTTGTGTTTGAGAACAAACTTGACATTCTTATACGCAAAAGCTACTAGATAGGTACTGATGAGGGTCATTACGCTATACAGGACTGCAGACTGAACAAGATCCATATGCCATATCCTCCAGTAAAGCCCTTAAAAGAAAAAAAAAAAAAAAGGCGACATTTTGAGTGGTTTCTTTCTCCAAGAAAAATGCCCCTACAGGAGTCCTGTGCCGCTTACTAGCTCTGTAATTCAGCACTGGCTCTGCCAGACCAAACCCAGTTCCTGCAAAATCACTTGGGGGCTTCTGAACTGCATTAAAAAAATACTTTCGAACAGAGAAATCTGCTTTGCTTTTGGCTGAAAGGGGCCTTAGGGGACCACGTCAAACTCGGCTGAGCAGCGGCCCGGCGCAGACAGCCTGATGCTGACACGTCAGTGTTCAGCCTCGTCCATCTTTACAAGCCACAGACCGACCACCCCGCCCGCTGCTCCAAGCGGCACCGGCTTCCAGGCCCGATCCCACCCGGCACGGAGACAGCCCACGCAATCCCTCCCGGGCTCGGCTCGGAGGCGGTCAGACCGGGGGCAAGACGAGCCCCGGCAGCTCGGGGACCCGCACCCGGCAGCGGGCCAGGAGCCCGAGGCGGGCTGCGGGGAGCCCCTGCTCCCCCTCAGGGCCTGCCGCCCCCCCCTCAAGGCCTGCCGCCCCTCCTCAGGGCCTGCCGCCCCCCCTCA
>VUYV01000581.1:36884-53283 GCA_008711295.1 Anarhynchus alexandrinus | reverse complement strand
CGGTCGGTCGGCGGCGCGGCCCAGCCCAGCGCCCGGGAGGCCGCGGCCTGCGGGCCCCGGTGGATGAGGCGAGTGAGTACCCGGGGGGGACGCGCTGCCGCCGGGGCTGCCGGTAACGGTGGGTGACTCGGGGGAGCAGTGAAGCACCGCCGGGAACCGGCGTGTTTCCCCTTGTATTTCTTTTACCTGGAAAAAAAAAACCCAAAACCAACCACCAAACTCCATCTCCTGTAGAGTTGGTACAGTTGGTGGCACGTTGCGCTTTTCTTTAACACATTCAAGTCTAGTTATGCTTCTAAAGAGCATTTCTATATTGTTTTAACTTTTGGAAGTGTTCCCTNTTTGGGGGGGGTCCCCTGGTCCTCCCCCCCCCCCCCCCCAGTTTGGGGAGCCACCGGCAGTGGGTTCGCACAGCTTTTAGTAACGGTCCCCCCACAGTCTGTGATAATGGCGTGTGGGAGCCCCCAGAAATTTGGGGGATTGACAGTTGTGTCTCGCTTGAAAGTGTGGAGGGCTCTCCAGTGCGATCCAGCTTTAGCGAGGTTGCCCCAGTGGTTTGGCCTGACAGTCGCGCTCCTTGTCTCTTGGGACAGCGCGTTTTCTGTAATATTTCTAACGTTTTTGAGGAAACTTCATTTAACAAAGTGTGTTTCTTTTTAAAATTTGATTAAAGTCATTCTTCCCACATATTTCCCCCCAGTTACTAATATTTTTTGCTTACAAGAAAAGATGTGAGGTGCATGCAACGAGGAAATGCTAGCTGGAAATGAAGTTAAATGTATATGATCAAAAGTCTTATTTCATTATGATAGAGTTTTATAAAAAGCTTAAGTGCAGGAGGACTCTGCTGTTTGACCTCATAATAAATTTCCAAGACCAAACCGAACAGTGGATTTTCATGATGCGAAGTGTATTGTACGTAATGTGCTGGCAGAATGATATCACTAATCTATTATCTACAGGCAACTATGGGAGTTACGGTTCTGCTAGCGAGACCTTCCTTCTTGGCTTGGAAATACGCCTACAGCAGGGATTCCCGAGCCGGGTTAGCTGACACGTCAGCCGATCCGATGAAGTGCAGGAGCTCTGAGCACCAGCAGAAGCACCCGTGAGTACCGATTGATGGCATCCAGGGAACCAGCCTTCCCCCCTCACCCACCCCCTGCTCCTCATCGCACGGGCAGTGGTACCCACCTGCGGTCAGGAGGGATGCCACTGGTCACGTACTAGTGATGGGGATTCCGCCTAAAGATGCATGCGTGCATTTCACTGGACTTGCGAACGTGCCTGACTTCCACTGATTTCTTTCTTTTTGATGAGTGTCTGTTACATGAAACACGCGGGTACCTCTTCCTTCTTATGTCTCTGTTCCTTATGCCCTGCGTTTCTGGGCTATATCAACTGGTTCCGAAATGGCTTCAGCCGTTTCTGGCTTCCACTGGCGGGAAACGCCGCTTGCCCACTAGATGGCATTCTGAAATCTGTCCTGGGGATGTTACTCCCAACAGGAGTGGAGCTCAATCTTGGCTTCTTTGTAAAACTGGTTAAAACTAAATGTGGAGTAGGTAACATCACTATTTGATCAATGTTACCAATCATAAGAATTTTCTGATTAAAGAACGTTGTCAGAGTTGTATAAAGTAGTTGGAAATCACGGGAAAAATTAAGTTTAAGATTGTTTCAAGATTCAGATGCAGCCATCAACTGTGTTTTTGCACACACTTCTTCCTTCTGCTCATCTGGGTAAACTTGTTTTGTCTTGTGGTGGAATGTCATTAAACCTAACTTTTTTGCTCTTGGTTTGGGTTTACATGGGAAGGATGCTGTCATTTTGGAACAAAATCTTCCTGGTGACCATCTCTCTCCATTAAGATGAAGTATGACATTGTTTTAGGCAGCGATATGATGAAAGTTTTCCTTGAAAAAACAAATGAGCACTTTGCTTTTTTAAAAATCCTGGCACTGGCAAACTGTAGCTTTAAGCAGAGCACTGCATACAACGAAACTGTCACTGAAGCTTCATACTCACTTTAAGTATGTCATAGTTGCTTCCCCAAAAGTAAATTGGGCCACCGATTTCTGTCAAAACAATTCAAGTTTTTGTTTAAGTGCCCAAATCTGCATTGTGCTGACTGCATCTTGTCTGAATCCTCATTCAGAAGCCATTGGGAACATAAGGCATCAAAATCAGAGTAACAATGGCTCTGTGACCCAAAAGCAAGTTCTCCTGACAATAGAAATATTAATGCTGTTATTTTGTAACTTATGAAGTATGTTTCTTACCAAATTTCTTTCTGAACCACAGAAGCAGTCATAAATATTCTGGAAATACATGGATTATCTTTATTGCTCTCGCTTTTTCTCAAAATCTCTTAAGCTAGACCAAGCTTATTATTTTAAATGAGGGCAGTGGCATTTCCCAGCACGTTATGTTTTGTCTTTTTTTATTGTTGCCACTTACCCGTGTGGAGTATAGACTCCAAACCACATTTGTGTTGGATTGAAAAGTAGAATCTCCAAAGTAGGTGATTAACAGTAAATAAGTCTGCTCTTTAGCAAAGTTTTATTTGTCATCTTCTGTGCTAATATGAATCTTAATGTCCTAAAAATTATTTTCATTAATATGACTATCTTACAAAAAAAAAACAAACAAAAAAAACCCTAATGAGTCCATAACTTATTTCTAGGGGTTGTTCAGTTGGTTAATCTGTACCATCTCTTCCTTTAGGCATTGAACTCCTGAAAGAATCCCAAATGTGCAGAAGGGGAAATTCCTGTGAGACAGCACCGACAAGGAGCAGCCTCAGGTGGGTCAAGGACAGAACCAGAAAGCTGTTGTGGTGGCTCTTTCTGTCACCGTAACAGCACCGGAATAGGTGCCCTGGGACTGAAGAGCTGTGAGTCATTGTAGCTGCAATAGCAAAGAGCAATACAGCGATATGGAGTTGTTCTGACCAGACAATGGTTCCTTTTCTCCCGTGTGCCTCCAGCAGGTCGGTGCAGGAATACTTAGGATGTAACTGGTGTCTGGACTGCGTGTGGGGTGGGAGGAGTTGGGCATTCCTGAGGTGGATGCCAGAGGTTGTGTAGCTGTACTTACGTAGCCAACAGTCTTGAACATCTCGATTATTATTGGTCATTGGTTAGTAACTTTCTGAACATCTGTTTATTTCTCTCTCTCCCTCCTTTTATTTATGCATTCCACCGAATTAATATGTTACAGAATCTTGTGTAGCAGTTCTTCCAAACTACATTTGCTGTGTTTCTTCACGTTGCATACAGTGACCTCTCTGT
Organism: Anarhynchus alexandrinus; assembly: GCA_008711295.1. NCBI lineage: Eukaryota > Metazoa > Chordata > Aves > Charadriiformes > Charadriidae > Anarhynchus > Anarhynchus alexandrinus. Next base: position 49,989 of record VUYV01000581.1, on the reverse strand, counting down.
CAGGTTCTGATTACGCTTGCCCAGCGATGCCTACCTAAACCCTTGGGAACACGCGGAGATTGTTTTGGGGAGTAAGACTTCTCAACTGTATGGGAAACTCTGTGTTGCTTTGAGCTACGGTTCTTTCTTGGCATAGCTCTGCTGAAAAGATTAAAAGCTCTTACAGCCTGACGATATACACAGTCCTTCTAATCTAATTCAAAGGCCCGTGATAACTGGTTTTTAGCTTGCAAAACCTGTGGAAAAAACTCCCTTGAGATGAATACATTGTGTGCAAACAGACCAAATGGGACCGTTTTTGCTGTCATCTCGTGTTAATATTAGGACATTCTAGTATTTCTTAAGGCTAAGTGATTGGCTCTGCCCTTACTTACCGTGGTAGCTGACATCTTGTTTAACAGAAGAATTCTTAAAAACCTTCAGACGGAAATGTGGTTTTTTCAGGATAGTGATCACGATTGCATTCCAACAGTAACAGTTGTATAAAAAAGAAATACTAACTGGCAAGAATCTTCTCTGAGTCCCACAGAAAATATTTTTGATTGAAATACGTGTCACCCCAGTGGTGGTTATAGCTGATCTCTATGTTCTTGAACAATTCACGTTCGTAAAAGTAATGTAGAACATTGTGTGCTGTGTGGAATTACAGTGCACACCCTTAATATCTCTGTAACAAAACAAATGTTCTCAACATGGACTTTGATACACCCTCTCTGTTCTTTGCTTTTGGAACATTAGTTTGTGAGAGAAAATCTTCAGAGATACATTTGAGATACCTGATACTTTAAAATTGTTTATTTCGGCCGGGTATAGAATGTAAGACAGCAATGAGTCCAGCTGTCTTTCAAAAGAGGAGAGTCTCATTTCTTTGATGTTGTCTCCAGATGCTTGCACGTGTTTTTTTTTATAGTCCCAGTGGTGTATATTCTGTTATACTTGGGGGTGTGTATGTTTTCTTCTTTTTAAGTTAGTCTAGAAAGCGTTTTGTTTCTTCGGCCTTGTGTCAGTGTTTACCCTGAATTTGATGTTTTACTGTGGAGTTGAAGCATCTGTGCAGTCTTTTGCTTCTTTTTCAGTTCATTATCTATATGCTAATACTATGTGGATTTTAGTTTAAATCATACCACAGCCAGAGGAATGATCCCACTCGTATGAAAATACTTTTTTATATTCCATATGCAACTACATTGTGAATCTACATCCAAAGGTAAAGCATAAACTTGGCTGACCTTGCAGCTGTTAATTTTGCTGCCTACTTCCCAACAATTCTGGTTTTGTTTGCTTCTCTAAAAGGGTTTTTGTTAAGCACAGAAGCAATATCTATTATTTGATTTCAGTAACCATTTCACTACTAAGTTCTCTGGGGGTGATCGCTTCCTTTTGCCCATATTTAATTGTTCTAGCTGAACCATTTCACTTCACCCATCTGGAAGACCTCTGTCTACTCTGGTGTTTATATTAAGTAACTCACTGAAATTAAGAACATTTCCTAGTAGTGTAGATACAGTCTGAAATGTTTGTGACTAAGACAATCTTGCAGCTGTCTATTATGTATTCTCATTCTAGCTAGAAGAAATCTGAACAGATTTCTTTCCATGTTTGCTCTTACATCCCCCCTCTCCTCCCCAATATTTGTTAGTTGGGAAATAAATGTCATAGTTTTGAAAACTGCTAGGTGTTCACATTTATGTCTAAATCTAAATTCAAACTAACTTTCTCAATGGCATTCGTTCCAGAGTCAGTGGACTAAAACTATGTCCAAGAATTAAATCAGAGCAGAGCAAAAGCTTCACTATAGTTAAGATTGAAAAACCCCTCTTTGTTCACAATTGAACTCTTCTAATGCTCTGAAATCCCTGTGTTTACTTGGATGGTTTGAAATTTATCATGCAGTAAGGGATTAGTGTTCTGAGTTTTGGATCAGCTGATTGGGGATTGTTGAAGTACAAAAGAAAAACCTTCTTTGAATAAACATGCATGACGCTCCTAAACTGAGCAGCTTCTGCTATCTTTGTGTGAACTAGTTGGACGAGAAGCTTTTCAATTCTTCTGTGTGCTGTGCTTTTTTTGAAGCATTCTGTGGTGTCTGAGGTTTAAAATTGGAGACATAATCTGGCTGTATTATTTTTCAGCCAAATCAGTTTCTTGATCTGGTTGAGAATGTAGCCCCCAAAAGAGCACAACTGTCACAGCTGGAGGGGCAGTCTGGGGGCTGGTAAGGAGTGGCACTGTCTTGAACCAGTGTTGTTTCCAGACGCAGTTTTGAGAGGATAGCTTTCTTATCTGGGTGTGAATTTGGGAAGAACCTGTGACTCTCTAAGGGGAGGAGAATGTCTGAGTTATCCTTCTCTGTGTTAGGAAAGGGGGAGATAGTTGCAATAATCATTGAGGTGAACAAAGCAGAGTGCGTTATCCAGTGCTTCATGAGCTGTTCTCTTTTACCTTCTGAGAACACTGCATTGAAATAATGGATTGCTATGCTCACCTTTAATTTCTAAAAGCTGGAAATCTCTGGATTTCTGTGACGCTGTATCTGAAGGGAGCTCTGTTTAGCATATGTGACCCATTTTTGGTGTCTTGAAATGGTCTCATCTGCTCCAGTTTCCTCCTTTAGCGTTTTCAGAGTTTTGGTTGATAGGTTCTTCTGCGTGTAGACCAAATGAATGAAGTAATGTCTATTAATAGATTCTCAGGGGGCTGGCTTGCTCAGCAGTTATCCCAGATAGAGCATGGAACTGACCACGCGTTTGAAAAGCAATATCAAATGCAATGTTTGGAAAATAACTAAACTCTACAGGTAAGAGTCAACCCAATATTCAAGATTTGGGGCATCTGTTTCTCAAACATTAAGGTCTGGTTCCCAGGTTGCTTTGAGATCTGAAGGCGTATCCTGCAGATAATCTAAATAAAAGCTTCTGAAAGCAGAAAATACAAAATTATGGTATTTTATTTCATCCTTTTGCATATCTTTCACTTTTTATTCTGGTCAAGCACAAAATTCCCTGGTTTGGGTCCTGTGGAGGTTTGTGCAGACTGATGCTGCACGTACATGCTTTCCAGCCAGCCGTGATCCGAGGATGGCGGTCAAGCCATTTGTTGTGTGGAGGCCACTGGGGAATGTAACTTTCCTCTGCTCAGGGGGACTCTTCTAGACGTGCAGCTCTGAGTGTGCCACCTAACATGGAGGAGCTGCAAATTTTCTTATAGGTCACACCAGCCTTTTATGATGCGGTGGAGAAATACAGGGTGTAAGTAAGCCTGGGAGCCGTGTCATTAATGCTTCAGCACAGGGACTGCACTGGGGGAGGCTGAGGAATTTGAATGAATGAGCCTTTAATATAAGGAGACCTACCACGTTGTTTTTCGTTTATGTGGAAGACAATTGGTAGGCAGGAGGATGGCAAAATGACCTAAGGGTGTGACTTGAGGCAGCAAAGCGCTGGTGTAGGGCCCAGGTTTGTTGCTGGCTACGTAGCAAAGTCTGGAACCATCCATTTAGTTGCTGCCTGTGATTATATATTTAGGCACAAAGGATGCCAGGCAGTCAGAAACAATCATTTAAATGTGGGATAGTCAGCTTGCGTCGCTTGAACAGCAAGCAGATTATAAGAAGTTCACATGTAGTCCCCACACTAGGGATATATCAGGTGATCCTCAGCGGGATTATGCCCGTCCAGTTCAGCAGTCTGAATCCCTGTTAGTGGGAGGAAGTCAGCCAGATGGGATTTCTGAGTCTGAAATGTGTCATCCTGGCACCCGCCCACCCACCACTGCTCCATCCTTTAGCAGTGTAGGAGGAGCTCATGGTGCTTGGTGTCGCTTCCCACCTGTGAGTTATTGCTGGGGTTTCCCATTCCTGCAGCCTTGAGTTCGGCAAATGTCTTCTGGATCTTAGCCATAGGAAAATTTTAGCTTGTAATGTGTAGTCAGAAGAGTTGGCCATCCATGTGCTGATAGCTCCTGAAATGCTAATATCTAAAGTAAGAAGGATGAACTAGAAACTGAAGTATCCTGTGAAGAATGTTTGGATGAGTGAATAGAAGGGGATGTTTCTGACTACTTCACCTTCTGAATGGTTATTGTAATCATACATAACACAGACTAGCCTTCCACATCCCAAACATTTGAACTCATCATGGTAATACCCGTTTCACTATAATGTTCTCTACAGAATGAAGTACATAGGAATCATTTCCAGCAGCTTTAGAACTTTAGGTAATGGCTGAGCTCAGTTATACTTAATGAAAAGTCCGGGGATAAAAGGAAATCCGATTAATACTAATACTGAGGATTCTGTGAGAGTCAGGCTGGGTGTAGCAGTGCTAGCACTGAGAAGAGCATCACTTCCTAGCTGGGACAGCGGTCTGGCCCAGCCTGGCCCTCCCTCACAGGATATCTCGCAGGGAAGCAGGGTCGAGGTATGCACGGGTGTGCTCTGCAGCATCAGCGTGGGATCCAGGGAGCCCGGTGCGGAGCTCAACCTAACGAGTAGGACAGGAGCCAGGCTGACTGCAGACAGCCGCTCTGGTGTCTGCGCTGGTCTGGTTCTTCTCCAGGTTGGATCTGAGCTTAATGTAAAGGCTGTGTTATTGGAAAGCAGTTCAAGACTTCTGCAGCACAGCTGTGTGGAACTCTCTTAGCAGCAGTATACCTACGTGCCTGTGCTGATTTTGTGCATAGTGCAGATTTGAGCTAACTCTGGATAGAATTTATTTGGGTACATTTATTTCATACCATGTTGGTATAGACTGGAGATAAATCCATCCACAGAAAACAGAATTAGCTTTGTGTTTTCTAGCTAGCCAGTCATGGCTAGACTCAACCTGCACCTATATGTTAGAGGAAATTCTTCCATGTTTTTTTCCCCTAATTTAAAAAACCTTAGGAAATGTAAAAGGAAAAAATCTTCATGGACAGAATTAATATAGTGAGGCAGTATCCTATACCCTTCTGGAATGCTGAATGTAGCAACACACAGATTGCTGAATTCTAGAAGTAAAGCATTTATAGTGTACTCCCACACAATAATTCTTCCGTAAAGAAATAATCTTTCCTATGCATATACTCATTCTAAAACGTAGAGAAGAGCATCTCTCCTACTCATAGTCACTTAAGGCTATTTCAGACAAAGAACATCTGCTGAATATAGCAATCATTTTGCTGTTTTCTGCATGATATTATCTAACGCTGTGGTTTTATTTGTGTGTTCTGCAGACTCTCCATCCAGCTGCTCACAATATCCGCAGCAGGGAGGCTTTGGGAGTCAACACCGAGACAGACTGTGTGCCATGCTGTACCAAAGGAAGACATGCAGGATTTCTAAAGCGATGTATGCGTCTCTTCTAGTTGGTCGATTACATATGTATTAGGCAAAATGAAGGACTCATCCCATTTTCTTCCAGATGGTCTTGTATTATTAATCAGGGTTAGAACTTTACTTTGTTGCTACAGCTGATCTGGAACTATGCCTGGCTCCTTGGATGCAAGTGATGTGTTTGTGAATAATTTCCATTACTGCCATTTTCAGGAGGCACAATTAAGTTTGAGGATTTGAACATTAACAATATTTCCTCAGCTTCAGATTTTCGTTCTTCATCTCCTGTGCCTTAGAAGAAAAAGGGTTTGTTGAATTTGGTGTTAATTTCTTCCATTCACTTATTTTATTTTTAATTTAAGATGTGAATGCAGCTATTTTCCTCCTTGTTGTTTGAGAAAGGGCAGTCAAATTATAATACCTCTCTCTTTTATAATATAAGACCTGACCTTTTCAAGAGACATCTACTGACATCTTCGTTCACATCTTCAACTTTTCAAGGGTCTTTTTGCAGGTCTTTGTAGCATCAGTGTTTTACTGGGTAACTAAAGCTCTAATGAAGGTTTGCTGTAGTGAGCAGCTCTTAGCTGTTTTCAAATGTAAAATACTACGGTACTGTTAGCTTCCAGGTGTCCCTTTATAATTTGTTGGAATTTTTGGTTGAAGATTGGACATTATTTGCATGTAGATACTAAACTACCTGTGTGTTAAGTAGAACTAGCTGTTAACTTTAGAATTGTTTAAATTTTAGTTGGCCACCACTGTATTATAAAGGAACATTCCCATTCTGTTTAGTTTAAATAGGAGTCGGCCTAAAGGAGTAAAAACAAAGCACTGCCATCCGCACAATACTGCTTACCTGTGGCAGGATCCATGTGTTCCAGAATCATCAGCGTTTTAGAATTAACCTTCAAACAAACCTCAAAAGTTCCGTGGTATTATATGAACCAGTCTGTATTGCTGGTATTCGTTAAGGATGCGTGCTAAGTGCTGCCTTGGCCTTAACTAAATCTACATGGCTTGCACTGATTTACGAGACTTCCACAAGAGGGTGCACCAGTTCAACAAAACCCCATATGAACCAAACGAACGTGTCCCCATTGTGGGCATATTTCCTATCATTTCTCTACTCCACTCTCGTGAGACCCCACCTGGAGTACTGCGTCCAGCTCTGGAGTCCCCAACATAAGAAGGACATGGACCTGTTGGAGCGTGTCCAGAGGAGGGCCACGAGGATGATCCGAGGGCTGGAGCACCTCTCCTATGAGGAGAGGCTGAAGGAGTTGGGGCTGTTCANTTCAAGGCCAGGCTGGACGTGGCCTTGGGCAACCTGGTCTAGTGGGAGGTGTCCCTGCCTATGGCAGGGGGGTTGGAACTCGATGATCTTCAAGGTCCTTTCCAACCTAAACCATTCTATGATTCTATGATTCTATGATTTCATGTGTTAACTTATGTATCTAAACGAACTTTAAAATTGGATGGATGCTTTAATCAGTTTAATGTCCCAGAGCGTCTCTGTGGTCTGTCATGGGTACATGAGTGGATGCATGGTACTTTGCGGGTGAGCCAGTCAGGCAGTTTAATTTTGAACAAGAGGCGCTGTTTCCAGAAGTCCCATTCACCCTGACGAAAGGCTGTCTTCAGACTTTGGTCACAAAATGGTATTTAGACTTGTGGGGTTTTTTAGCGAAATGTGTTACCTATTCCTAATTTATGCCTGATACCCTGCAAATGCTCACTACGTGCATTTTAAGAATAAGGTTTTGTAATTTTTTTTTATTTTTTTTTTTTTTAGTTTTGAAGCATGATTAATTTTCCTCTCAAACTGGTACAGCACTGGGTAGTACAGCTGCAGAAGAAAACTCCATGTAGAAAGATGACTTCTTGCGAGACTGCTGACTTGACTATGACTGATACAATTTTTTTTTCTGTTTCTATTTTGTGATAAAATTATTTCTTGTTTCATAAGATGGATGGGAACTCTTAGTAACGCTTCAGCTAAAGTTGTATAATGTTACTGTACTGATATGCTAAAAGCATTAAAGTGTTCTGCTGCAGGAGTCGGCCAAAGTTCTAGGTCCATTCCCTAAGACTGCAGTCCCAGGGTAGTAAGGTATCTCTGCAGAAATTATTAACTCTAACAAATTTTCCAGGAAAAGGGCCCGCTTTTGAATCATGCATGCCCTGTCCGAATACTTGAATCATAAACCACTTACAGCGATAAGATTATCTGATAGTCAGCAAAATAACTAGAAGTGTGGTGCTATTCATATGTGTAATATATGATATTTTTTCCTGAGAAATGCGGGTTTTGCCAAACTTTCAGGTTTTATTAAATAAGAGAAACAGAATGGTGTGCTTTTAAAACCTTTAATTACTAGTACAAGTTACTAAAAGAAGGTAAATTTGAGACTAATCTTTGTTACTGCTGGCTGCAGATGTAAACGTTGGGTCTGTATTCAAAAGGTTTCATTTACGAATACTGATGAATTGGAACTACTCTGGTTTTGGTACTTTTCTTTTGAGCACTGTGAAAGAGAAGAATATGAGGTTTTACTAAAAAATCACCACCACGCAGTGAATATGTTGTTTAACTAGCAAGAGGATTTTTATTTTAAAGACTGTAAACTAGCCACCTTCTTCCGTTTATACCAGTTCTAGATTATTGTGTAAGCAGATGAGGGTTTGTTTTTTTACTTGCTTGCGGATAGTACCAGAAATATAATCTGTGTTTATGTTTTTCTTAAAAACACTGTGGTTTTAGGTCATTGCTGTCCTCCAAAGAGCCAAATGCATCTACCAGCCAGATAGGCAACGCTGCTGAGTTATCTAAGATTCCCAGTTGTATCTGATAGCGGTAGGAGGAATAGTAATTGCTATAGTTGTTTATTTACTGATCATTTTGCTCTGAATATAATGGCATTTTCAGAAGCAATTCTTCATCCTGGCAGTGTGTGGAAGTCAGCTGTTTTTAAAAACATAGATACACAACACAGATGCACCTTCTCTGTGCCCCCCCAGCAAAGTAGGGTCCCAACTTCTTTTCCAGGCTCTGGCATGAAGCGTGTGCCACTCCCAGGAGTTCCTCCTTGCGACCTGGAGTTATGCCTACCAGCCTGGCCAAAGTTCAGTCAATGTTGAGCGTTTCCAGTGGAGGGAGGCTTTTAATACAAAATTTCATCTCAGCAGTTTGGGCCTTGACGTTTCTGCCCTCCTCATCTTCAGGAGAGACCGCAGCGAGATGTAGCCCACTAGGTGTCACTCCAGAAAAGGCTACCCGAATACAGGTGGGGACTAAACCTTTCCTGCCCTCCTCTTCATGAGAGAAACTGGCTTCCATTAGTTCACTTTCATGTAAACACAGCAAGCACTATTTTCACTTTAAAAAAAACCCAAACAACAAACCAATTAAAATTAACAGTCTTAGTATTAAAAGGGAGGATAGAAATAAGCATGGAGAATAAAAATTATGAATATTATATTTATGCAACTTGTAAGGGAGAAAAAATAAGTCTATATGTAATAGGTTGAGTCTGTTGACATATCATATGATTAAAAATGGACGATTGCAAAAGTAATAGGTACAGAAGAGTTAGCACATCTCGATAACGGGGTGAAGTGATCAGAGATGCTCTTTTCCCATCTGTTAACTTTTACAAAATGTCTGCATCATTGACATTACTTTTCCCTTGATACTTACCTAATCTGACTTGGTGGCACATGTCCATGGCAGAACAGCATTATTTGAAAGTGATTAGCATTTGTCATCAAGCATTGGTATCATATCTTTGGTTAATTTTAAAGCATTACAGTAAAAATTAGCTACATAATGGAATTCCTGAGTTTCTTGTTGGTTTCTGCAATAAATGTACATCTTTTGTTCAGTCCGGTAAAACATTAATAGACTGATTGGCACTGCTAATATCAAAGTCAGAAGTTTAGTATTTTTACTAAAATAAAGGTGATATAACTTTGTAGTCTGTTTTGAACTGCAAATAATGATAATGATTCAGTAGCTTAAGAATAACAACTTTCATTCCTTTTTCTTATTTTCAGCGTTCGTGTCTGCTGCTACATAGCAAAGAAAGAGGCACATACATTTGTGTGTTCTCTTTGACTTTGAAGTGCTACAGGGTTGATCCACTGTGTCGAGTGCTGTTGTGTGAGTCAAGGGACCTGTGTCCTCTGCCAGTCGCCACTGACTTGTTGCTTAACCTTGGATATGTCTCACTTCGTAGTTTTGTTTAATTGTTATAGCAGACAATTAAGATTAAGAAAAAATCATATATATGATATATATACATACATAATATACTTACATAATAATGATAATATTAATAAAAAAAAGCTTTGAACTGTATATTTCAGTATTTTATGTAGTAATAATATGTACTGATTTCTTTACTTGTATGTAGTGGAAAATCCAGTGCTAAAAAGCAACTTTTAAAAAAGCGTAAAATGTTATGTAGTGATTGATTGAATTGGAGAAATGATAGAGAAGTTTTTGAAGGAAACTCTCATACTACTGAAGTCAGCTTCATTCTCGATTTGCTGTGTAAAGTGAGGTAGATTATTTTAGACATACAGAGTGTAGCCACATTGGGAACTGGAGGCACTGAGATTCCTCACAGGAGGAATTTTTTGATGCCTTAAAATCAGTGAAGACCACCTAAGAACAGTGTTACGTGTAATCTCAAAATAAGTTAACTTTGAACCAATGTAACTTTCTGTAAGCATGACTTTCAGTCCTGCAACTTCTGTGTTGAGTAGCGAGAACTTGAAGTGATAGCGGTGGGTTTGTGATTATCATACTATCAATTAAATGAATTATCGTACCATCAATGAAAAGTAGTCTTGCAGTACTGGTGGCTTTGCATGATGACCTTCAATCACTTTTTCTGGAAGGGCTGCCTTAGACACTAAGGGGTGTGCCACATAACACCACATCACACCCTGTCTTTTCCTGTCAGTAGTTTCATTGTTCAACTGCTCCATAATTGAGAAAATGAAAATGTAAACATGTTAAAAGTTTCGGACAGTTGGCTGAACTAGATAATGCAGTTTAGAAAGATATCCTGAAGGCAGGGAAGTATATTTAGCTTCATTAACTTCTTTTCCTGGTTACAAAGAATCGGGAGAAAAAGGTTTTAAAACATGTTGGTCTATACGCTGCATTGTTTTTGCTCCCAAAAAATGTCAACCCACAACATCCCCAAAACTGCATCTGCAGGAATTCTTAGTCTTTAATGAGAGGGCTTTCCCACACCCACTGCTAGCCACCGCCAGCAGTTTTTGTTGGGCACATCTAGCATCACCACGGCCCTCTTTTTTTTAACTTTCCTTCAGGAACCTTTACTTTCCCTTGAAAAGTAAGTTGACAGTAGTTTCCCATTGTTTCTTCCACAATGTGTACCTTAAAGGGAGGGCTCCATTACAGCAGCCTGACAAAGGTCACAAAGAGGCAGATTGCGAGGAAGAGGCGTCCTGAGAATGTGTGAAATACAACTATGGAAAAGGTTAGACTTTGATTTCTGGCTCTCTGTATTAATTGGGTTATATTGGAACCTTCTTACCATTGCCTGATTTTAAAACGGTGCGATATACCACTCTTAAACTTGTTGGGAGGGGAGAAGTTGCAGAAGACAGAGAACGTGGAGTCTAACAGCATTCTTTTCTGCTGGATTATCTGGCAGAACTATATTGAGCTAAAATAAGAGCTTGTGGCAGTGACTGTTCCTCTCCCTTCTCCTTCTTGCTGAAAATGCAGAGAGCAAGAGTCTGCAAGGTAGACGTGGGATGGAATGGCTTCAGAGGAGCTGAGGGGTTGCAGCACACCTTTTGTGTGCCGCCTTGTTCTGCAGCGTCCTCCCAGTTCCCACCGTTTGTTGACTTCACAACACGAAACATCAGAAAAGGACAGTTAACCTTCCCGTAATGGGATGTGTTTTAAGAAGTTCAGAATGTTCATTGTGCAAGCGTTGAGGTAGACAAGGAGCTCTTGTTTCTGTCACTAGAAAAAAATGTGTTGGAGCCTGAGAACTTTTTTTTAGCGCGGACATTTAAGTCAAAGGCATTTCCCTTCTTTCATCAGCAAATAAGTGAAGTGTGCATACTGATTATTCCATTATTTGCAAGTCAGAATTGTAAATTACTGCATTCACTCTGATGCAGTCTACCATCTGAAAGAAATAATTAAAGCTTTCTTTCTCTTGCCTAAGATTTAAACGTGTATTTAAAAATGAGATCATACTTTCATGGTGGTCATAGTTTCTTTATATATTTGTGTGGGGTAGCCTCAGAAATGGGTGTATGATCTGCTGGTGTGCTGTGATGTATTTCCTTTAATTATACATTTGTTTTGAGAAAGATGGTTATTCCGGGCCTCCGTCTTCCCTCAGTTACGTCCTCACAACCCCACTGCAGTGGGAGTCGTGCGTACCTTAGTGTGTAGTTCAGCCATATGTGCTACTTATTTTTATCTCATGCGTGAAATAAGCTATTCCAAACAGATAATTTCTGTTCTGGTAATAGAAGATAAATGCAAGCGTGTATCCAGTTCTTTCTCGGTAATTGAGGATATGACACATTGCCAGTCACCGCGCTCGGTAAAGCTCTTGTTTTGTCGAGTCCAGACAGTGTAAGGCTGTGCCTGTCTGATGTTTCACACACTCAAGAGTTCAATTAATTTACAGATGATAATTTGTTTTCAGCTCCTGTAGATACAGATGCCTTCTTAGCCTCTATTGTGTCATTCGATAGAAGTCCGCTCCGACTGCATGAAGCTCCATTTTTGTAATTTGTTTGTAGAAACGGCATATTCTCCCTGCATTATAAACGCAGCTGTGCAGCATTTTCAAAACGCACTGCGAAGCTCGTGCCATCGTAAAACGACAGTTTCTTTCCAGATGCCTGTATTTTCTGTATACGTAATTTCATAAAATCACTGAGCGTAAGGAATGAAAGACTGGCTTTATTTAAAAAGAAAACAGTAACACAAATAATACAATAGGCGTTCCATCAACATAAATTTTAGCTTCTGAAGTTATTTACCTCTTTCTAAGTTATTTTCGCTGGCCAAGTTAGGGATGCAGCTGCACTGAGTTCTGGTGGTGTGGAGCCGGTGTGAATTGATGGCCGTGTCCTGTGGAAATGGACTACTGTATCTGGGCGTGTGGCTCGCCAGAGTGTCCCCAGCCGTCACCGGCACAGCCCGCAGCTGGGCTTTTGGACAGAAGGAAGTTAATGGTGCGTTTAACGAAGTCCACTGATAAAATACACTGTGTGAGTAAGTAGTAACTTACTGTAATTCATTATATTTGCTGCACTCTGTGCATTCTTTTCTCCAGTGTGTCTGGGGCAGCCGGGCCGGGGGCTGAGCTCCGGCCGTGCGGGCACACAAAATGAGTCACCATGACTTTGTTCCAGCATGGACTTCTGGTTCGCTTCTTAGTCATTAATTAGCATTCTTTTGAGTGAGTTACACTCTGAAATTCAGTGCGATGCGAAAGTGGAGGCTGCTGTCTTTGGCCTTGCCGCGGACGGTCGCTTTCCGATAGTGGCAGGACCCCCCGGCAGAGAGGGCCGAGGCGCCGGCATGTTCTGCGCCGCTTCTCCCGGCATGCTCGGGCACGGGCCTGGGCCCCGGCTCGGGGTGTGAGGATGCCCAACTCAGGAGTCTGAAGGCACCCAACTCGGGGGGCTTTGAGGTCGCCCAACTCGGGGGGCTTTGAGGACGCCCAACTCGGGGGTGTGAGGTCGCCCAACTCGGGGGGCTTTGAGGTCGCCCAACTC
>VUYV01000581.1:6103-36711 GCA_008711295.1 Anarhynchus alexandrinus | reverse complement strand
TGAGGTCGCCCAGCTCGGGGGGTTTTGAGGTCGCCCAGCTCGGGGGGTTTTGGGGACGCCCAACTCGGGGGTTTTGAGGACACTGAACTCGGGGGTTTGAGGATACCCCACTTGGGGCTTTGAGGACGCCTGTCTCGGTGAGACGCCGGGGCACGCGTGCGGTTTGCAGAGGTGAAACGCTTAATGCCCGGTGAATCAAACGCGAAAGGGGACTTCTTCTCCCTTTGCTGTTGGGAACGATCTCGTCACCGCCCTTTCACTTTGCTTTGGCGTCGGTTCGGGGACTTTAGCGAGGCGAAAGGCCGCGGAGGGCCGCCCCCAGCGCGGGACGGGCCGNGCGGGGGAGAAGAGGAGAGGAGCAGAGGGAGCTGAGGGGCGGGATGGGACGGGCGGCCTGAGGGGCAGCGCTGGGCGGGCAGGGCGGCGGTGAGCCCGGCTCAGCTCCCGCGGCGCCGGCGCTCGGCTGCGGCCTCCCTCCGGCCTTCCTCCTTCTCCTCCTCCTCCTTCCTTCCTCTCCCTCTCCGGGTAACCCCGAAGGCAACTCCAGAAACAGCCCGGGACCTGCGACCTGAGAGGCGGGCGGCTCTGCGTTTTTCAGGTGGAAATACCGGCGGCCGGCTGCAGCGGGCAGTGCGCTGATTATTTTTATTCCCCCCCCCCCTTCCCCCCCGCACACACCACCACCACCACCTCCAGAAGGCTAATCTTGTTTCCGTGGCGTTCTTAAATTGGGACAAAACGCAGGGATCTGCCCGGAGGGGAGCAGAAGCCGGTAGGTGTCAGCGGGGGGGGGAGGCGGGAGGCGGCCCGTCCCTGAGGGGCTGCGGGCTCCTGGTGCTGCCGGGGCTTATGCTTCTATTTTCTGCCTTTTAAAATGTGTTTTAGGACGCCTGGGCTCGCTTTCTTCGGCAAGGCAGGGGGAGGAGGAGGTGGTGGCGGTAGTGGAATGGTTCGCGTGAGAGAGCTGGTGTTCGGGGACCCAAATCTCCCCCCGAGAGCTTCCTCTGTTGAAATGTGTCGCGCCAGTAGAGCGTTGCTCTTGGTGGTTGTTAATGTTGTTTCTGAATAACAGCGACTGATTGGGGACGTTGAAATGCTGAAATGAAAATGCGGGCGAAATCCCGGTGTTCCTCGTTCCCACCGCTTTCTACGTTTGGAGTTGTTGGGGGATTCAACTCCGCGCAGTCAGGCAGTTCTTTAAAAATAGCAGCGAAACTTATATGATAATCAAGTGAGCAATACCGGTATCGAAAGATATGGCTGAAAAATGACCCTAAGTTACTTATTTAGCTCCTCGGCACAGCAGGGCTGCCTGCGCCCTGGCAGATCCTCTTGCGTGTCGCGGCGCTGTTAAACCTGGGCACGGGGAAGCGAAGCGGCGGATTCCTTTCGGAGCTGAGGATTCTAAAACCTTTGAAGTTACTTGAAGGTTTAAGGTACCCTTGGTGGTTTAGAAAGAGAATCGCCTGCTATGTCTGTGGAAGAATAACAGAGATACCAATAATTCTGGAGTTTGTTTTAACTGGCAGACAAATATACCAGTTGCTTGAAACTTAATCTAAAACTGGGAAACTGGAGAGGTACAACTTCTTTTCTTTTTCCTGGCAATCCTGACGTGCTGTTTCCCAGGGTAATGCAAAAGCCTTATAAATGGGTGTTCCAAAATAAGGAAGACTCGGTGAGAAATTTTCCAGAGCAAATCGTCAGTAGTAAGAAATTACTGCCAAATTTTATCTGTTTTCTGGGATTTTGTTTTGTAATGAGAGGTTACTTTGCTTGGAATGTATTTATCCAGGAAATAACTCTTAATGTGCTCCACTCTGAGCTTTGAGGCTACGTGCGAGGAGATTGAAGAGGGTTTAATTAAATGTAATCAAATATTGCAAGATCCCTGATTAAAAGGTGCAGAGCTTGCTTTCTGGTGATGTACAAGACATAGTATTTGGCTGTACTTTAGAAAAAAAATAATTTCAATCTTGCAAATAGTTTATTTCCCCCCCGTTCCTGAGTAACTAGCACCCCTTTGTTTTCTTCGCTGCCCGGTTTTAATTCCTGTTGACTCGCCTGGCGAGAGGCAAATGAGCTTGGTGTGTCAGAGCGGGGTGAGGGAGCGCAGCCTGCGGGTCTGAGTCAGTGCGGGAGTGTGTGGGCATGTGAGGATGGCTGTGCGCGAGGTGGGAGTGTCTGGACACGGCCCAGACTGTCACTGTCAGATGCCTCGCAGGAGGAACAGGGTGTAAGCACTTGAATTCCTGTGTCTAAGAAACCAAACATTAAATCCTGGCCCCTGCTGAAGTCAGCGTGAAGTTTGCTCTCCGTTTAAGTGAAGCCAGCAGTTCTCTGGCGGTGCTGCGGGGTTGGATGTGTGAGGTGGTATGAGGGAAGATCCGTGTGAACAGAACGGGAACGGGTACGTCTGCCCCTTTATCCCCGGGGGAGAAGAAATGGTGCGTGAATGTTGTTGCAGCGTGGTGGGAACGTTCAGGGCTCTGTGTCTGCTAACGCTTCTGTTCTCAGGTCTGTGTGTGAGGGAGGCACAAAAATGAACAATGCAATGTTCACTTTTGTGGAATATAATGAACTAAAGCGCTGTTTATTATTAAACATCATCACGAGGAGAAAGGCATCAGACCATCCCCCCCTTTCCTGCCCCCCCTCTGGGGACTGTGCGTGCGTGCCTGAGTGTCTCTGAGATTTCATGTGTGAGAAGACGATGAGTGTGTGTTTGGGATTAATTAGCCTGAGTTTAGCTGGTTTCATGCTTTACGTGCCTAGGGGCTACCCACAGTCACAGAGAGGGGAGGAGTTAGCTGTTGCTGGCTCGAAATCCTCTCCAGGGGTGATCTTGTTCGTGTCAGCCATGAGCAATTAGAGAGATTAACTGTCTTGTTTTCCTTTCTGCCCTAGATTGATTCTTGTGAGGCTCTGGGACATTTGAAAGTGATTTGGAGAGAGCAAACTCTGGGTCTGATGGACACCGAACCAAAGCCAGCGTGTGTTGTGCAGCAGGCTCGCTGCCCAGGAATGAAGGGCCTTCCTTCGGAGAACTTTCCTCCTCAGATAAGGCTGTCTGAAAAGATACCACCAGTGAAGCCTTGCTTCAAGAAGAAGCAGCAAGTGCAGAAGAGACTGGACAAAGAAACTCTGCGGGCTTTGCGGCCAATCTTTACCAGTTTGCTGGGAGCTGGGACCTTGGATAGGGTCTTTGTGCCCCGAGGCCAAGGTGGCGGTCACAGTGATTTATGTGAATCTGCTGCGAAAAAGACTCTGGACCTGGGTACTTCTTGCCCCCAACCAGAAAGTAATGTGACTGTGCTGATGCCAACAGCTCCAGATCCGCAGAATCAATTGCCAGTAGCTCGTCCTTCTTCTGGGCATCCCGAGGCGGATATCCAGTCAGGAGAGCAGGGCTTCTCACCAGAAACTACGCCTGGAACTGCTGCTGATAATAGTAATGAATCATTCCAGGATCATCCTTTGCACCCAACTGCTAGTGATGGTGCGGCTTGTCCTTTGTTCCCAGACAAGATTCTGGAAAGCTACACATCTGGTTTATTCCACGAGAATAGCTGTCCCATGCAATACAACTTGAACCCAAGCAATAAATTCAGTGCTGGGATATTCCAGGATAAAAGTGAAGAAGCTTCTCTTGATCTGGTATTTGAGCTCTTGAACCAGCTGCAATATCACACCCATCAGGAAGACGGAATAGAAATCTGTGTGGATTTTCTCCAGGGCACTTGTGTTTATGGCAGCGATTGTCCCAAACATCACACAGTCTTGCCTTATCATTGGCAAGTGAGAAGGACAGCAACCCAGAGTTGGCAAAGTGTGACCAATGATTCCCAGGAGCATCTGGAAAGACTCTACTGCAACCCTGACAATGATAGGATCAAAGTGAAGTATCGGTAGGTAACTGAATTTACTCCCTTACTAGCAAGGGTGCTTAACCGAGCAGCGGTCCAGAAATGTAACGGAATGTGCGTTCTTTTTTTCCTGATGTTTTGTATACAAGTGTTTTACAAACCCTGTGATGATGTTGCCTAACAAGTTTGCCACAACAGAAAATTCTTGCATACCTATTAAAACTACTGTTTATCATTTGGAAAGTGTTCTTTGAAGCTGAAGGATTTTGAAGTCTGTGAAATAAGAAAACTTCAGTTCTGTAGGAATTCAGAGAGTTGACGGAGTCTGTTGTGTAACATTGTACTTGTTCTTAACGTTCCTAATTAGTCTTTTCTCTGTATTAGAAAAAGCGGCAGCATGAATGAGCCTTTGCAGCAATTGAAACCGGAATGATACAGCTGTTGCTCTCTGTCGCTGTGAATCCAGATAGACTGTATGCACTCCAAGCACAGTCTTCATAATTATATTCTAAGCAACTAAAATCAGATGGGTGCTCTGTTAAGTCCTTTGACTGGAAATTTCGTATAGTTGCTAATATATGGTGATGTTTCAGCTAATTCACTATGAACAACCTGAGCGATACCTTCAGAAATGCTGATCATGCATTTAAATTTTCATCTACAAATGTTAAACTATTTATTAGAAGTTATTGTTTCCTCTATACATAGCCGTGTTTATCTACTCATCCTCTGAAATTAGAAAACAGCTTTTAAGTTTCCCTGGTTATGTTACCAATTTAGGCGTGATCCTGCAACCTGAGATCTAAAAGAAAACTTCTTCAAGTTTTATAGTGCCGGTTCCATTTTGAGTAGTAGTTGGGGGTGCTGATGTTTACAAGTTCATCGGATCTATAAAGTCCATGTTTGTACGAGTGAAGGGTGTAGACTGCTCTTTTTTAATTTTTTTTTTTTTCTGGAGGAAGCATACAATGCACATTTCTCCTATCTTATCTGCCCTGCCATAATCTGTGAGCCCGGTGCAAGTCATTCTTGTCATGGTCAGTTCAGAGCGATGCTTCTGTAGTTGCGTAGGAAAAACTTCAAATTGCCTTTACTATCTGAGCCCTTGTGGATTTGTTCTCACTCCATCTTCTTCCTCCTACTTCCTGACAAAGTACATCCCTTCTTCCTTAATGTTTTAATTTTCAGTTACTACGCTGAGATTTCTCATTAAGCACCAGACACCCAATCTAATGCTTAAAAGTCTATGTGAGTCTTTACTTTCACCTAACTGGATGTTGGATTAGGCACTAAAACTCAGGCTCCATCAGCCTGCGGATTCATCCTTTTTACCGAAGGCAATGCCAGAATATAGATACCCCACACTGAAAATGAAAGTGAAGTAGGAAATAATAATTATATGTAATAAGGAATAATCACAGCTTATAGAATTGTTTGGAAAAAATATGCCAGTCTTTTTAAAATAAATAAATAAATAAAATCTTGCAACTGCATAGCAGATAAAATGTGCTGCATTTTACAACAGAGAAACTTCCATTTTTTCCAAGTATTTTAAATGATTTCTGAAAACAGAACAGCAAATGTAGACATAAGATAAGCCCATGCAAGTAATTTAAATTTGAGCTCTGGGCAAACGAGCAAAAAGTTTTCTTTTTGAAGCCCGTATCACAGAATCCATAGCTACACACATGATCTATGTGTTCTAAATGATGGCGTTAAGAATGATTAATTTTAAAAGAAACAATGCTTCGTAATTGCTTAGTCATCTCCAGCCTGCAAAATTGGCTGAATAGCGTTGTCCGCCTTTACACTTACTTTGCAGGTTTCCAGTCTGGTGGGTATTTTGGTCTCTCGGTACACAGAGTTTCTCTCTGTCTGAACCGGTCGGGAAGAACCTTAGCGGGTGTGCTGCCAGACATGTGATGTTCTGTTCCCGTGAGTGAAGTCAGAGACGCAGCGTGGTCTCAGAAAACCCAGGTGTGCTGGGCCAGAGCTCTGCTGCTGGTTCTGCGTCGGCACGAAACTCTGCTGTCCACGTGGAGGCGGATTCTTTGAATACAAACTAGACTTCAGCTCGCTGAGCTGAACTGGCTGCCCAGTGAGTGTCTGCCTAACTGTTTTCTTCAGGTAAAAGTAGTCTACTGAGACTAAAATTATTTTAAACAGCGGTATTTTCTAACTACATTCTGTTTTGAGCTGCTGATTCTATAGCCTGTACTCTTCTTCCTTCTCTTAAAAGACGTGAAGATCTTTGCTCCAGTCAGTGCTACAAAATCATGCCCCAATACCAGGTTGGATGGCTGTTGTAAATCTATAATACACGCTTACCATGGAATGACAAATTGGCAGTTTCTGTAACTCTTGTATGTATTTCATCCCTTGGAAGAGCTTTGTGCTTGTGGATAAGTACCAGTGAGAACCTAGGAGTGAAACTTTTAAGACAGAGCTTCTGATTTCAAACATTGATTCTGATATGCGTTAAAACTAAGTCTTAACATGGTTTTGAGTTAGATTTTGAAGCATGGGGGAAATGCTATGGGGTTTCACCAGTTTCTTCTTACGCAACATCATCTTGTATCAGAAGAACCTGCTGAACCTTTAGCTGTGGGCTGCTTGGACTCAGTGTGACTCTTCATGGAGTTCACTGGTGGTCACTGCAACCTGCCTTCCCTCGTGTTCCTGGGCGATGTTGTGTCTCCTGGCAACAAGATGCAGATAGCAGCGTGTTGAACCTTGCTGAGAGGCTCGCAAACATGCTAGAACAGCTCATCGTTCACATGGTTACCGCATTATTTGGCTAAAGCTATTAATCTCTTGTGGTCAGACTAGCTTTACAGGCCTATCTATACAGATTGCGTACAACAGGGAAATGTCCGTTCAGCAGTTTGCATGTCCAAGAAAGGCCCTGCAGAAGCCAGCCTGACAACCAGTGGGTGGTAGTTGTTTATTCTTCTTTGTTTTAAACACAGTTTATACGGCATAGTAAGTCATCGTTACAGTCTGCGGACATAATATTGCCTTTGTGTGCTGCTCCAAGAAAGTTGGGCTGTGCAAGAAAGCGTTGGGCTATTGACTCAATTGGAGAATAAGCTCTAAATTCAAATATGATGTTCTTCAAGTAGCTATTTATATAAATCTTGCTTCATCTCAACGTTATTGAGATGAGTAATGTAAAATATACATTCAGTTGTTGTCTTTCACCTAAGGGAATGTGATCTTAAAGTAGGAGAAGTGGTGAACTTTGTTTAGTTACTTCTTTGTAACGTGACTGCCTCAACACTCATTGCAGTTTGGTCTCAAACTGAATATCAAACTTACGAAAAAGTTGTTTATATTTTTGCTTTCTTAATTCTATCAAGTATATAGAGCCAAATACCAAGCTCTCTAAGCAAATGGGGGAACGTGAACTTAAGCAGGTTAAAATACTTAAAGCACTCGTTTTTCTTCATATGTGTGAGGAGAGGCCCTGGAGAAGTTCCAGCTTGCAGCGAAGTGTTTGAGAGCCCTGCCAAGTACTGCTTTCCAGCATGAGAGTACCCAAGCTGGGATATTTTAAGATGCTGTTTAGTAAGGGGAAATACTTGGCTGCAGAACCGAGCAGGTTTTCCCCACACACACACCTGTCCAGTCATGCATATGTTGCTTTTCAAAATAAGCAACATCATTACTGATTAAGCGAGGATTTGTTTAAAAACCACTCTGCAGTTCCTGGCCCATCGGTTCCCCCTTCTTGGCTGAAAATTCCACCTTCTCCCTTGGCAAAGAGACACCCCTGTGCGCCGTGGGAACTGCAGCGTCTGTTCAACTGCGTGTACCCTGGCATATCCCAACTCACATTTAACAACACCCGCTCATAGTTGCTTGGATTGCTTTTTTTTTTTTTTTTTTCTTTCTGTAAGTTTTATGAAATGGTTCCTTCTAACTAGAAGAGAGAGGCCAAAACGAAGTGGCTCCAGTCTGGGAAAAGCAGGTGGACCTCCAATGGCACATACTCTGCCTGGGAGCTAATTACTCAGTATACACACGTGGTTCTTGGATGAAGTCAGAGTAAATACTGTGTGTTCCCCTATGGGCATATGGAGGCACCTGGGAAGGTAAATACAAAAGGTAAATACAAAAATAAATGTAAAGGAAACTAGTTTTCCTTCGTTCTTGTGTTCATGGGATAACTTCTTTCTCTGATGCTGTTAGAACACGCTTGTATGATTTTAAAATCATGTAGAGCACAGCGGAAGCATTTCAGTCGTTCAGGGACTTCTGCAGGTCCTCTGACCAATTGAATAGTTAAATTTCAGAAGTTATCTTTCTGATCTGCACAGCTGCCACGGTGTGCGAGATAACTCATGTGTTATTGATAACACCGGAGATGAGAAAACAGCTGAAATTCACTGCGCCTGGCGATTTTGTGTGTGGTGTTTCGTGAATATATGCAGCTGAGTGGTTTTGAACTTCTTTTAATTCCTCGCTAGAAGGAATGCAAGACAGACTCTAAATAAAAAGCATGTGAAGTGATTTTAGAAGTGTTTGCCTTGTGCTTTATAATAGTATGCTTCAATGAATTCCTATTTGCTCCACTTTATAGTATCATTTACATATGAAATAAAACTAATTGGCTTCTAGCTATACAAATCTAGGGAAGTTAGAAGTGTTATGTTGAGCTGCAGTAGGAATCGGCAACCGCTCATATATCCCTTTTCTTGTTTCACGTCAATAAACAGATTACAGTTTTGGAAACAGCTGTCACCTGGCTTCAGGTTGAGGTCAGTCTGTTCCCTGTGTACTTACGGCAATAAAACCGTTCTGAAACAAAGATTTATAATTGGTGAAACAGATTGCTCGGAAGAGTTGCTTGCAGGGAATCCAGCAGGCACGGTGGTGTGGCATTGTCTGCCTGCCCGGTTCGTACGGGCGAGGAACAGAAAGAGTCTGTTGCAATTATTTGCTTAGCAAGAGCAGCGATCGTGAAGTTCCTTCCTAGTCGGTACACATATTTGTTGAAATCAGTAGGGATTTGAGCTAAGTAATAATTGCAAAATTTGGAACTTGTTGACAAATGTATAAAGGGGTCCTTTTTTGGGAAGCTGGACGTGGAGGGTGTGCCATGAAACACTGGATGGAACATTCAGAAACTGAAACATCCAGAATTGGTCGCTAGTGAGTGTTAGCCTTGTATATGGCCATCTTATGTAAAACATTGATGAAATTGATGCAGTTTCATTATTTATCATAAGTCTTGGAGGTATTTTAAGTCCTGAGGTTTGACAGAATTAAAAAAAATAAAATACAAAACAAAACCAAAAAAACCCCAGGCCTGTCTGCAGAACATTTTTGAAAAATGGGACTTTGAAAATGGGCATCCACCTAAGCGCTTTGGAAAGTGTTCCCATTGCAGCTTTGTGAAAGCGAATGCCTCTCTCGTGATGTGACAACCCTGTCCTGTATCAGCTCTGTTGCCACTCAGAGCTGGGCTTGTGCTGTCTCTAGAACATCTACCGATATAAAAATTAAAGCTAACAAACAAAACCGTCTGCAAAACATATCCCCGACCAGTGTGGGTAGGAGACCTTTGAAACCAGCAGTCCACCTCAGACAAGGACATCCATGTTTGTCCTCCACTGCAAATAGAAGATGTAACTTGGATTTGAATTATGAAATATGGTACAGGCAATAATCCTTGGAAGATTTGAATGTGATTGACATCCTCATTGCTCCAGATTTTTGGAACTTAACAGTACTTCACACCAAAGGACCATTTTAACCCAATACCTCATGTCCAAAAGTGGCCAACGGTGGGTTTCTTGGGCGGAGCGGAACAGAACATACTTCTCGGTACAGTCTCTTGTCTTCCAGCAGTCATGCCTTGATGCCTTCCTGATCCAGAGATGGTATCTGTGTGTCAGACAGCTTGGGGGAGGTTTTATTTGTTTTCTTTTCCTTGACAGAAAAGATCTGGGGCTGCACTTTGATCTAAGCTGTGCGTATATCTGGACCAATATCCCAATAGTTGTCTCGGATTTACAAATATGCGAGTCAGGCCAGAACATTATTTTTCAAGAACCCCCAGTCATTGATTGTAAAGACAAGAAAAACTGCTTTTCCAGCTTCTTTAAAAAATAAATTATAGGAAAAGCATTATAGTAAAGCTACTATATTGATTTTTTTTTTTTTCCTCCCTGATGATGGAGCCTTTCAGTGTAAAGGTAAATCTTTCTGTAGCACCTTTCTCTTTTCTGAGTCGTTCTCACTGTACTCCTCCGGTATGGCTTACGGTTGCAGCAGAGAGAAGCAACGTGACATGATGAGGGAACAAATTAAGTAAAATATGAAACTAATTTCCTGCCCTGTCACCGGCTGCCCCTCTCTTCAGTTTAAGAATGATGCGATACTGATAAGATCAAGACTGCGGGATCGTGTTTACCAGCTTGTTTTTGTTCTTGCCCTGATTCAAAGTGTTGCTTTGGTGAGGGAAGGTTCCTGTTTTTCTTTCACGCTCATTACAGCAATTATATTTGGCTGCATTTTTATCGCTGTGGTGTGAAGAGCTGTTTGGAGAATGTCCCTTTATGAGTGTTACTCGGGCCCATGCTGTTACTACCTGTGGAATTGGTATTGGTTTTGATGGGAGCGGATTTCGGCTGCTGATGTTCCTATTGCAGTACCTCTGCTTAAAATACACCCCCTTAATAAGATCTTTCTTTTTAAGAGGAGTTCAGGTTCATACAGTGAAGTTTAAACACTTGGTCCTTCACCCAAAGGTGGACTACAGCCTGCAACTTCAAACAACTGCTTGCTACAAAGAAGATGAAATATTGCTGATTTTGGGTCACCAGAACGTGTAAATGCCTGACTTATAACTCCTACAGTAGCTGAGTTTGATTTGACTAATCTTTCAACCTTAAGTACAGAAGGGTTTCGTACCTGTTTGGATCTTTTAAGCTCATTTGTTCCCCTGAGCAGCTTTCAGGTTGTTGCTATTGCAGAGAGGAACTGGTTTAGTCATAGGGAGAAAATCAACAGTTTCATCATCTAAGTGGTGTTTTAACTCTCAGTCTTGCTCTGTATCACAGCTGTTCTGATGGGAACTGAGTTTCATTTCCTGCACAGACCTTTGTTGATCGCTACGTTTCTTTTTTTTCTGAACCCTGTTTGCGGTAAGACTCATGACATGTAACTGAACTTGGGAGAAGAGTTCGAAACCACATGCGTTTTCACAGCATTTACAAAAAAATATTTCTCCTAGTCATCTGTTTGCATATAACATCTAGCAAACATTTGTCGTACTGAATGGAAAGAGCACAGAAGGTTCACACATTAGACTGAAGCTCTTCAGAAGGATGTGAGGAAGAGTGAGCACAAATACCCTTATTTTAGCAGGCTACATTCATCTCGCAAAAGACTTCAGTGTTGTAACTTGCTAGTACCTACTCACTTCAGTGTCCTGAAGAGATTATGGCTTTGTGTTTTTGGTTTGGTTTTTTTTTTTTTATGTTTAGGGTACAGAGAAAATGTAACTTAGTCAAGGAACCAGGTTCTGCTATTGAGAGCACTTGCGGAATTTTATTTTGAACTGTGCTGTTGTACAACACCAAATTTGGGGTTGTGTGCTGTGTTCTTAAGAGAGTTCAATATGCTTATTGTTTCAGTGCAAATACTTCCATTGAACTGCTTTATTTTATAAATAGATACCTTTATTTGGTTAGGTGGTGAAGAGAAGTTCTTAAGAAATCTCTGCTCCCACCTCTGTCGCAGATTCTCTGTGGGACTTTGTAGAAGCTGTTTTAGTCTCTCTCTGCATCTGTTTTTCCAGGGGAAAATGGGGATAGTAATTTACTACCTCAGAAGCAAGATGAGGCAAAGTTTTGTGGTGTTTGCAGAGAGGTTGGATGCATTTTTTCTGTAGAAGAAAACAGCGTTGTTTTTATTACTGGTTTCAAGCTGTGCTGAAGGCTGTTCCTGCTGCATGATGCAGAGAGGCAGTGGGAGTAACGCTGTGCCCCACCAAGGTATTTGAATACATTCCCTGCTTTCCCGAACGTCTGACAAACTGTAGCCTTCATCACCTCCTTCCCGCTCTTCTCCAGACGGATATTTCCCGACAAAGACTTCCAAGTCCATGAGTAACAACACTAGATCTGTTTTTATCATATTCGCTACAAAACTCTCCTTTCCCTTAACGCAAACTGCCCAAGGAAAGTGTAAAGAGTGATGGACGCCATTCATGGAGCTCGTTTTGGGAGGAAGTGTTGGGATGGCTCTGTTTCACCCCTGCGCGCAAAAAAAGGATTTTAATTGCTGGGTTTGTGTGTGTTTGTTGTGCCTCTGTCATCATCGTAGTGCCGAGTGTTTCATCGCCATTGCATGTGAGCATCTCCCGGCGGTGGTTAGCCGGGCAATCGCGTGCCCGGGATGTGGTCCGTGCTCTCTCATCCTCCCTTCGGGCATAAAACAAGGCGATGTGTGCCTTGCTGCTGTATTGTTGGATTTTCCCTCTCCCAATCTTTGTTATCCATAATCTACACATTATGGAGGGTAGCCTTTACTCTAGATGGTGTACACCGTACCTCAGGAGCAGTAAATCATGCTGTACTGAAGATAAAGTGATGTTATGCTGAAGAACATATCAGACGTAACCTTGACCACCTCGCATTCTTACTGTTCTTGAACCCTAAATTTGGGGTCTTTCGCCTATATTTAGGCCTTGGGCAGTTGAGAAGTGCAGTTGTCGCATTTGCTTTCATCACTGGTGTCTTAAAGCTGAAGCCAGGAATGTAATCACGCAATCACTTGCTGTAATCACAATTCATTTTTTTTCATGGCTTTGCATTATGTAAGCTGGTAATAGGCTTTTTAATATACAGAGGAAGTGCTTTAACTGAAGAGCTATTATTAAACAATTCTGCTAAATATATTTTAGGATTTCAGAGCTTAAAAGCCAGTAAATTTTGTAATTTGAAAAAATTCGTACTTCTGAATAGAGAAATACACTATTAAAGAATGTAAATGTAAAGAATGAACATTGGAGGAATACATATTTTAGATGAATCAAGGTGTTTTGCGAAAGAGTATCTTTCCTTATTCCCAATGTTATAACTAGAAAAAAAGATCAGGTAGACTTTTAGGCACACAGTGTGTTTTTCAGATGCGGTCACTTAAATGCATTTGTCTAAAATTTTCA
Organism: Anarhynchus alexandrinus; assembly: GCA_008711295.1. Classification (NCBI taxonomy): domain Eukaryota; kingdom Metazoa; phylum Chordata; class Aves; order Charadriiformes; family Charadriidae; genus Anarhynchus; species Anarhynchus alexandrinus. The sequence continues at coordinate 23,670 of VUYV01000581.1, read as the reverse complement.
GCTGTTTACAGTAATGCAGTGTTATTCCAAATAATTTATTGTTAGGTGGAAAACGTGTGTGGAGTTTAAAAGTTTTTAGTTAAAGTATTCAGGGAAGAAATAACAGTTGTGTAGATTTTGGGGGGTTCATCTATTTTGTTCACTTAATTTTCCATTAAAATTAAAGCATCCCTAATTTAACAGAAGTTTGAGTTTTGGGATAACTCTGCTGTTACATCCTGAAACTGCTGAACCTCTTGCTAGTCACAGCTAAGGGCAATGGATAGAGGATACCACACCAAGAAATATCTCGACTACATTTTTCTTCATTAAATAACTAGAGACAACTTTTTGGGGTTCTGAGCTGCAATGCTTACTCTGAGAGAAAGTTTAGGTAAACCCAGGTAGCGACTGCGCAGAGCTGGTGTCCCCTGGAGGGGTGGGATGCCGTCCAGAGGGACCTGGACAGGCCTCAGAGGTGGGTTTGTGCGAACCTCATGAAGTTCAACAAGGCCAAGTCCTGCACATGGGTCGGGGCAATCCCCAGCACAACTGCAGGCTGGATGGAGAATGGCTGGAGAGCAGCCCTGAGGAGAAGGACTTGGGGGTGTTGGTGGGTGAGAAGCTCATCATGAGGTGGCAATGTGCGCTGGCAGCACAGAGAGCCCCCGGCATCCTGGGCTGCATCCCCAGCAGCGTGGCCAGCAGGGCGAGGGGGAAATTGTGCCCCTCTGCTGCGCTCTGTTCTGCTCTGGGGAGACCCCCCTGCAGTGCTGCCTCCAGCTCAGGGGGGGTGTGCCTCCAGCTCTGCCCACAGCAGAAGGACACGGAGGTGTTGGAGTGGGGCCAGAGGAGGCCCCGGAGATGCTGCGAGGGCTGGAGCCCCTCTGCTGGGAGGACAGGCTGGGGGAGTTGGGGGGGTTCAGCCTGGAGAAGAGAAGGCTCTGGGGAGACCTCAGAGCCCCTTCCAGTGCCTAAAGGGGCTCCAGGAGAGCTGGGGAGGGAGTCTGGATCAGGGAGGGGAGCCATGGGATGAGGGGGAATGGTTTTAAACTCAAAGAGGGGAGATTGAGATGAGATCTGAGGAAGAACTTCTTGGCTGTGCAGGCGGTGAGCCCCTGGCGCAGGTTGCCCCGAGAAGCTGTGGCTGCCCCATCCCTGGAGGTGTTCAAGGCCAGGTTGGACGGGGCTTGGAGCAACCTGGGCTGGTGGGAGGTGTCCCTGCCCAGGGCAGGGGGTTGGCACTGGATGGGCTTCAAGGTCCCTTCCAACCCCAACCATTCTGTGATTCTAGGATTTGGAATTGAAGAGTGATGGAGTTGTATTAACCAAGCTGAAAGGCGGTGGTAGGTGCGCAGGAGCTGAGCTCTGCTCTGTGGCACAGGCGTGCACCGAACGTGGGTCGCTCAGAAACGCAGTGACCTTCACACTCAGACAGACTGAGCAGTTCTATTTAGGAATGGGAAAACAAGAACACTTAATGTGTTGCATTGTACATTGGCTTTCAGGAAGAGTGTTTGAAGGGGTGGCAATCAGCTGTTTCGGTGCTTGATGCCTGGGCTCTTGTTACAGCGAATTGTCAGCATAAGTCAATGAGCGGTGACCATCCTGTCCTTCTCTGTTTGCTTACAGGGGAGGGGAATCTGATACAGAAGAGGCAGAAGCAGTGAGCTACAAAAATGTGAAAAATTCCAAGCAGCAGACAATCATTACATTTTTCAGTACTGAGAAATAATTTGGCACATTCTATACAGGTTTCGCAGAAAAATGTTTAGCTTTCAGAGAAGCTATTTTCACGGTAAGCTGTCATTAGCTGTCAGCCCTATAAATCTCAAACAGAGTCTTAGGAGATAACGTAGATGCACACTTGGCCGTGCACAGATTTTGTTTGCTGTAGGAAAAAAACTTACCGCAGTTTGTTTTACTGGAATTGTATGTGAAGTTTTGATGTTGTTACAGCACTACTAGAAGAAAGCCATGTAAAAACCCTACCGTTCCCACCTGTTTTGCATTAGAACATGCCTGCACACAAATACACTATTTTGCATATGCACTGTTAACCCTGAGGTTTAGGAGTTCATCCTGAAGGTCTGCTTGCTCTGCATGAAGAGCATGAGGCAAAGCAGTCTCACACTGCGTTCATCTCCGAAAGTGTTTGTCCTTCCACAGGGTCCCCCCCGTTGCGGTCCTTTGATTCTCCCTGCGGTGCTGCAGAGCCGTGCGGGGCTGTTGGAGGCTGCGTTTTAACGCCGTTAAGCCCGTATGAGAAATACCCGAGTCACGTATTGGAAGCCAGCCACGTTTCAAGCGCCTGTGGAATTTGTTTTCCCATCTTCAAAATTTTACAGACCTTTAACTTTTTAGGATATTAACCAGTATGTGATCACTTTTAAAAGAGTTCAGCATGCTAGTGGATGATCTTGATCGTGGTTAGAGCATATCTTGATTTTCAGATCCTCTTTACTTTGTATTGCATTAGCATAGAACTACTGCAAATGTTTTTGCATTATCAGTTTCCACTGTAATACATGCAACATAGAAAGTTATAATAAAATTAAATAATCCTCTGGGGTTTACCGCCTTTAAAAGAAAATAATTTACTCATAAAGAAAAGTTTTTCCATTTCTTTGCACTTTCTTGGAGGTCACAGCTCTTTGGAGTAGGGAGAACCATGTTGGAGTATTTGACTTGAAAAGAGATCAAAGGGAGAATGAATGCTCAAATTGTGAGGCTTTGTATTGAGAAATATCTTTTTGGGTGTTTGTTTCATACAATATGCAGCACATGTCTGGGGGTCTTGATTCAGGACTTAGATTTGTAGGTGCAACATAACTCCAAAACAGTGAGTCCAACTCCTCACTCCAAAAGGATAGTATAAATAATATCAGTCGCTAAACACGCTTTTCTCAAAAATAACAGCTTTGTTAGGCACTGAAATTCCGAACTGTAAGACTATGTTTTGATAAGAAAAAGCAAATGTCCCTAAAGCAGCATTAAAAATACATTAATGAAGAAATTCACTCAAAAAATCATGCTCATGGTGCTGCCTGCAAATACTTTAAATGATAACACAGCTTGGTATTTGAGAGAGATGATTTCCTCATGATTTCACACATTGTTTTCAAATAAAGTAGATTGTAGCTTGTTGTTATGGAACAAAATGACTACATACCAGGAAGGTGGGGTGATCTCTTATTAGTTTTTTTCACTCCGGAAAGTGTGTGTATTTTTTTAAGCCCTACATTGAATTTCAGTCCCTTGGTACCGGTCATTTATTTTGCTTAGTGCTACTTTTCCTTCCGACTCCATCTGTCTTGTATCTGACGTTTGTCTTGCCGGGCTGTTGTGGTATGCGTTTCCCGGAGCGGCGCGGGTGCCGCTGCACCAGCAGCAGTGGGCAGTGGAATGTCAGCTTTAATTAGTGTATGCAGCTCCTCGCGGTGGGCTGCAGCTATGGTGGGAAGACACGGGTTATTAGAAGACACCTCCTACGCAGAATAGCTGGGTTCCTCCTGTCCTCGTCTTCTAACCGTAGTGATTTTGTGTGCCGTTGACGCAAGTAGGGAACACACTGTTAAACCTTCGTTGGGTTTGGTATGATAATGTTGTCTTGACAAAATTTTCCTCTTAATTAGTGGGGTTCTATGACAGTTTTTAGAGAACCATGTGCAGGGAACTGGCAAGACGTTCCTTTTGGGTAGTAAGTTCTCAGTGTGAAGGGGAAGAAGGCTGGCTGGAGCCGTCCCTGCTGCGGACAGGGACAGGGACAGCCACCCTTGAGGGGAATTGTCCTCAAAATGGGTCGGACAAAACCTTTGCTGGTTGGGCTTGGGCTGGGGGGGCTGCAAAAAGAATGCTTTTGTGTCCAAAGAATTTTAAAAGTAGCTCACGGAGTTGCATTTTTTAAGACATTTGATTTGACTTTTGGGACTATTCTGTATCTTTAAGTCTGTATGAAAACTTATTGAAACCAAAGAGAGCAATCTAAATTTACCCAACCGGCAGTGGGTCAGGTCCCCCGATGGCGAGCCCGTAGGAACAGACGCATCGTCCTTTTGTCTGTGTCAGGACAGCGCTTAATACTTCAAACGGTGCTTAGCACTTCACAGACCCAAATGCAATTAATTGGTGATGATAAACACTAAGAACAGCTACGCACCTGGGCCTCCTGTTGAGAAATGAAGGATCATTCCAGCTGATCGTCATTTTTCAAAGTGGGAACTCTTCAGTAGTTTTCTGTGAAAGTAGTATAAGAAAACCTTCAGCAACTTCAGTACCAGTCAGTGTGAAATAGCTAGCAAAATTGCAGCCATTCTCAAGCAAATCTGTATTCATAAAATCATATAGATGTTTAGAATGGTTGTCACTTCATGTGGCAAATTGCATACGCAGTACTTTGATCTCTGCGGTATTGATGTGCCAAAGTTTTAATAATAAACTGTAGATTTCAAGTATCAGCTTGATTTATGTTTACTCTTAAGAATTCAAAGAAAATATTTTATATAGTCTCAAAAGCTGCATTTCCAGTTGCCAAAGATTAGTAACTGTTAATGAATACCAGTAAGCTGACAAGTTGTAAAGAGATTATAAAAGTAGAAAACTAATTATGTAAACAGCATTATTTTGGAAATATGTTAATCCTGGTTATAAAAAAATGGTTGGGAATGAATATTACTGTCATTTCTTCCAATTTCAATGAATTTCTTAAGTTCTTGATTGCTAATAAACCAGTGATTGTCTAATGATCAGCAGAGCTTTAGAACTCTGTGCTTTACTTGAGAATGTTCTTCATTGATGTCTCTCTCTTAACACTGCCTAATGAAACAGCGTTAGAAGCCGTTTGCTGAGGCATTCCACAGTCACTGTTAAACATGACTTTGTCAAGTGTAGGGGAAATGCACTTTTATTTTCTCCTTTCCATAAAGGCTGTGCTCTGGTCCTTAATTTGCAGCACCCTGTTGTTGTTGATAGGTCCTTTTGAAAGCGCCAGTGGCTTTACGTGAAGATGCATACTGGTGCTGCTTTTTGTAGCAGCAATATAGCTACTCCAAAAAAAAAAAAGGCAGTATTCCTCAGTGTAGGCTCCATAATTGTGAAATCATGTTTCCTTTTCATATTATGCTAGTTCACTTCTGCTGCACGTGATGAAAGGTACTCGAACTCTATGGGGGATTGGCAGCAGATGCTCCTCATCTGGAGCCATTTACATTTCCTTTTCTTCCCTGAAGCACTAACTTTCACAAGAATAACCTTTTGAATAGTATGTGGCTGCTTCATCAAATATGGTTGTGTGTTGTATTTACTTAGTATGCTCAAAATGTCAAGGATATGTATATTGATTTTTGTACCATTCGTGCATACTGAATAAATACCACTGGGCTAGGAAGACTGCTGCGTATGGTTTGTTGGCTCTCTGTGCTGAAGACCGTGGTTTTTTTGCCACTGTCCATGGAAACCCTTGAAGAATTCCTTTGCTTTTTGCACTTGCGCCTGTGTTGTGCCCACTCCAAGCTCAGGGGACATCCTCATGGTCACTGGGTGACATGAGGACAGCCAGAGCGAGGGTCTGCCTGAGGAAGACTATGCCAACTGTAGTTCCGATCAGCTGTTTTGTTACCTCTGAATGCTTTTTTTAATGGATTACAAAAGGTGAGAATTCTTTGTTTTTCTTGTTGTTTCCAGGGGACATGAGTTTTGGGTGGATTTGAATGTTATGAAATTATATGAAACTGTTGAGTTTGACCAAATGCGGCGGCTGTCCACACCTTCCTGCCCCAGCTCCAGCTCCAACTACTACACCGTCTGGAAATACTTCTGCAGGGACCACTTTGGCTGGAGAGAATACTCGGAGGTATTTAACACGTTCCAGAATCCTGCTTTTGGGTTGTAACCCAAAACTCTGTGTACAGTATGTACTATAAACTATATATACATTTTCAGTCTGTTTCCTCTTCAAACAACCTGGTCTGGTGGGAGGTGTCCCTGCCCAGGGCAGGGGGTTGGAACTACATAGTCTTTAAGGTCCCTTCCGACTCAAACCATCCTATGATTCTACGAGTCTCTGATTCAGGAAAGATACTTAGAGTTATTGTTGAGAAAGATGATCAAGAAGGTCAGTGTTGAACTGAAAAAGCAGTAAGAGGAGAACTCTGCTCTGCTGGACTGCACCTTGAATTATCCCTGAAAACATCGGAAACACAGAGGCTGACCAAATTGTCCATCTGAGAGCAAACTGGCCCATGTCAGTGCCAACAGAGTCCTTTCTAATCCCTAGAAATCTCATTTTAAGGTCGGGGGAGCAGCTTTCTGCGGCCTTTTTAACACCACTACCATTAAGCTTTGTAGTTTTTAATTTATTTACCTGTCCCCAAAGATACTGCAAGGCAGACGTGAGCTTCCAGAGCCGCTGGACCCGTCCCCTTGCTGTCTCGGAGGCTGCGCTGCAGACTGCTGCAGCTGGACGGGCTCGCAGCTGCCAGCCCTGCTCCTTGGGAACCTCTTCCTAAACGTCTAGTTTAAATCTGTTCACCGATGGTTTATGCACGCTCGTTCCAGTTTCGCCACCGCCCTTTGGTCTTTAACAGCCACAGTTTTCTATATCAGGTTTTAAATAGGCCTTCTCTCTTCCAACTCTTTAACCCCAATGACAGGCGCAGCAGTCACAGCCACTGTCAAACAGGATTGTGCTAGACAAAACCAGAATACTTCTATTCCTTCAAGTAAGCTCTCCAGTGAGCCTTGTAAATACCTGTGGTAGTTAAGAGCTCATCTTTGGCTGACCAGAGCTGTACATAATATTTTGAATAAAACCTCATCAGCGTTTTACAATTTTGGCAGTACCAGAAATACCTCCACCAGTGTAAACTAGATCACGTTCATCTTTTTCATGTGTCACGCTGACTTTATAAGCCTGGTAGGGAGCACTGTATACAGTTTGGGGCTTTGCAAATGAAAGAAAAAAAAAAAAAAAGAACTGGACAGAGTCTGGAAGAAAGCACCACAAATAACAAGAAGTTTAGGATGTTTGACCTGGGAGGAGAAGTTAAAAGCCCTGGGTTTCTCTAGTGTAGAAAAGAAAAAAAATGATGAGAATATATTAATATATAAAAGATTGTTCTACAGCAGAGTTCTGCTTTTCACGTTCAGCAAGCAAAGACAAAAAGTAATTTGTGTCAAGGGAGTTTTAGGTTAGATATTGGGAATCACATAAGTTGAGAAACCTGCCTTGTTGGCAGGTCTGACAAACAGGTAACAGAACATTTTTCAGTGGTCTAAGTGTCCTTGTGCCTGAGAGCAGGGGAAAGAGAGGAGAGGGAGAGGGAGTAGAGAGAGGGATTCTTTGAGGTCTGTGGCAAAAATGTTAATTTTTAAGAGTGTAGTTTTTCATGTATATGTTTTTGTTTTAATTTTCTTGAAACAGCCTGTTGTAAGATTGATAGAAGAAGCCAGCTGCCGGGGTCTGAAAGAGGTTCGGTTTGTTACCTGGCATAACCAGTATATCTTAAACATCAAAGATGGATTCCAGCAAAACGCGTGTTTCAGAAGAGAAATCAAGAGGAGACCCCTTCTTCGCTCATGCATTGTGCTGATGCCGTTTTTACAGTACGTATCCCAGCAAAATGGAAACTTTGCATTTGTTCTCCATGTTGTTCTGTCTGTGAGAATTGTATTCCTTAAGATATGGCAAGGAAATAGGCATCACTGGGTTGAAAAATCAGAAGAAAAAATAAAAAATCTCGCTCGTATTGGCAGCTCTCGCTTGTCATTTTTCGAGATAAATATTGTCTGAAGAACTCCTTACTCCTGGGCTGTTTTTTATTTAAAGGTTAGAATGTACCTTGTGGATTGCAGAACAGCAGAAGCACAGATGTGCTTCGGGTTTGCCAAATTATTGTCCAGCTTTCAGCATCTCGCAGGCTACAGTGATCGCCGGGCTATCAGTTCTAGGTCCCGTAAAAATGAGCATTCAAAAACACTTGATAATTTTCAAGCACAATTAAAGCATGCCTTGTTTTTATTGTCATCTCAACCGGGGCTGAACACGCTCGCCCATCAAAGGCAGAGTGAGGAAGGTGTTGCATTGTAGTCATTTTTGATTACATCTCATAAAAATGCCATTTTTGTGATCTCACCAGCACAGCTGGAAATATTATTGTCAGAGTTCAGTAGTTAGGAACATATTGTCCTGTTAGCAAAGGGGTGGAAGTCGTTAGTCTGACTGGCAGCTTGGCGTGCTGGGCCCATCAAAGGAGCTTTAACTGCTGCAGTAGGGCTAGAATGCTCATTAGCTTGCAGAGTCGTTACCGCTTCTAATTGCGAGGTGAATGTGAATTTGGTTGGAGCCTCAAAAGATGTGGTGGTTAGAAACATTTTTAGATACGGTTTTACAGGAAGGAAACCCAAAATTATTAAAGAGGGAGGATGCAGGTAAAAAGACCAAGTGGGGACTTGCTGGTTATAGCAACTCTGATTATCATCTTAATGAAAAATAAGAATTTCAGGTATTCTCCTGATGTTTTGCTACCAGTGACTATTTCACTACAGTGTAAGTCTATAATTTTGACATACGGTAAAATTATGTGTTTTAGTGGACTCTTGAGGGTTCTACACTCATGAGGGCTTGACCATAACTGTTCGTGCCAGCTACCAAATCTATAAACTAAGCTCTGAAATGTCTGTTGTTCTGCAGTAAACCTCATTCTTTTATTTTCTTGATCTAAAGACCTTGTAATGCTTGCTTAAAAATCCTCCAGTTCTTAGCAGGGAACAAAAGAGTAGTTTAAATATTTGTGGGAGCCATCCCTAAGAAGTCAGTATTTGCCTCCACTTATCACACAACGCTACCGGAGATTTTTTATTTGCCTCCCCCCACTACTTCTTAAATTGGTTATAAAATTGGGAAAGAGTAATTGAATAGAAACTGGGGGAAGTGGGTGATAGTGGTTGACAAATGTTGACTTTTTAATGGCTTCCCTTGTGTAATAAATGCTTGCAAATAATTTACACTAGTCAGAAGAAATGAACAAAGTAGACCAAAGGATTGCAGTTATTTTTATTGTTTGATGTCTTCCTCGTTAATCCATAACTTATTGTTAATCTGTGCTTGGTCTTCCAGTCCAAGTGTGAATGAATGAGGTTCTACAGTAATATTTTTTACCCATTGATTTTAGGAGGGGAAATAAAATAATTAAATGCACACTGTAATATTGCAGACTGCTATTTTAATAGTCATTCTTAGAAAAATCCATCTTCTGGGCTTGCGTTAAACTATTAATAAACAGTGAGAAGAATTCTGAGTTGAGTCAAATCCATGCAAATAAAGTGAGGTCCCTTTTTAGCTGTGAACAGCAGGTGAAAGCCACGTGAACACTTCTTTAGAGTATGCCTGCTCTGAAAAGTGTGAGTGCTGTTACGGCTCACTGTCTCCCTGATCCAAATCAAATGTATCCATTTAAAGATAGACTTTTTTTCCCCCCAGCTTTTTTTCTAGACCTGAAAGACTCAACCTGCAATCAGAAAATCACATTAAACTATTTCTGGGTCACACAAAAAATCACACACAGTTCTTTCAGGCTCATGTATCACTAGCATTAAATATTCTGAAAGGCGACCTTAATTGACATTTCTGTAGATAAGATGTGAATAGCAGCAGAATTCTTATTTATCGAGATAATTCTGTTGGCTCTGCAGAGGAGAGCAGGCTAAGGGGCAGGGACAGTCGGCAGTTGCTCTGTGACAGTGTGTCGGTGCGCCTCGACAGCAGACCGGCTGCGTGCAGAAGTCGCGGGTCTGCGGCAATTCAGGCAGCATCACGCTGGAAAAAAAGATTAATTCCTGCAGAGTCACTCGGGAGAAAATGGCTTTGCCTTTAGCAAAGCTTGGAGAGGCTTTTGGTCTCCTGTAAACTTTCTTTTTACAACGATGGCGCAGGGAATCGAGTTTGCCGGTCGCTCCTGCGTGCGAAATCCAACTGTGTATGTGCAGGGAGGCAGGATTTGGCCTTGGATGTCGCCAAACCTCAGCTTGCCCAACATGAATAGACAAAGGACTCACTTTCCCCATTTCCTCCGAGGCAGAACAGGTTTTCTCCTTATGCTTTGGCAGCGGTACGCTATCAGAACACAAGTGACCTGAGAAATTTCATGAACTTTCACGTTCATTAAACTTGCATTTAATGAAATGTAATGTAAGGTCATCTGTGGGGTTTAGAGACAGAGTCATCTTGGGTCTTTCCAGCCAGACTCCGACCTCTGAGTGCACCTCACCCGTTTGCATTCACTGTGGGATGGTCCTGGAGTCAATAGCAGCTTCTCCTTTAAAAATGCTTTGGTAAAATACTCATCTGGTGAAATGTTGAGACAGTTCCGTATATTCTTGCAGCTGCGAGGGAACCTCAGCAGCTCGCAGGAGCTGCCGAGCTGTGAAAAGCAGAGCCCGAACCTGCAAGCTTTACGTGTTCAAAGTATTTTCATTGACGTAAGAGGGAGACTCCAATAAGTAAGGATTATTCAGCTGAGTGGGGCTGGCTTGTTCAGATTATAATCAGGTGAACATAAGCCACAAACGCCACACTCTGTCTAAATTTAGCAGCTTCGAGAGTGTGAAAAATTCCACTGAGGTGCAGGTATTTATTGAGAACTAAGTCTTGCCACGCCACAGTTGGTGTCGTTAACTGGATTTTACTGGTGTCTGTTGTGTTTCTGGCATCCCTGCTGCTTTCCTGCCGCGGCCGTTACAGGCAGCAGCTCCCCTTCCCTCGCCCCGTGCCGGCTCCGCGCCTGGCGGCGCTCCCAACAGGGAACAGGGGCCGGGCTGTCGCATGGAAATAAGCAACTGCAAATGCAAATCGACATCTGGCCTGTGCAAATGAAAGTACGAGAGCCTTCCTCGGCACGATACTGGGTAGCACTGGAAAACACAGCATCTCCTCTTTTACGTAGCGCAGTGACATAGCGGCAAGTTTTGCCTGTAAAATGTTATTAGTTGGGGTTAGTCATTATTCATACTGTACAAGAAAGTCTATGTTTCCACTCCTTATATTGTGTTCTAGGAAAATGAGGCCGAGTGATGCCACATCTTTTCTTATTCTGTACATCCTATTTGCTATGTTAAAATCACTTAATACTTTATAGCTAACATACAAAATAAGTGTATTTGGTAGCGTTCCGCCTGTCTGTAGTTTGTAACCCCAGAATGGGAATAACGCCGATAGGTTTTTAACCACCACCCAGCCGTAAGATTTCCCCGTGTGGAACAGCATCCCAGAAAGTCAAGGTTTTGGTGTTCGTTTCTGTGGATGGAGGAGTTATTAAACCCGCAGAAACAGCTGGCGTGCTTGTTTTAAACAAGCATTAAAGATATGTAAATTGCTGCAGAACCGAAGAGCAGGAATTGCTTAAGATACGTTGGCAATGAAATAAGTGATTTGAAGCTCTTCTGTTCGTGAATGTTTAAGCACAACCTTTTTCTCCTTCCCCAACTAGGACTTTAGGTGGCAACTCGCCCGTACCCTCTCCATCAGCTGACCCGGCTTCCTCACACGTCTTATCTCCCGCTGCTCTTACCTCTCCGAACTTCTATCCTGAAACCTGGATTAGTATGGATCCAGCTCAGGACTTCATCCAAGTGCCTGTTCTGAAGGAAGATAAAAGCTATAGAACCATTTATAACCTGTTCCACAAGACTGTGCCAGAGACCAAGTATAAAATTTTGAAAATTCTGAGAGTGCAGAATCAGTTTCTTTGGGAGAAATATAAAAGGTAAGATAATGCAAACACCATTCTTGTACAATAGTGGGAAAATACCTTAAAATATGTAATTTAGCCTGCAAAATATAAATTGATCATTAAGTAGAATACATAAACTCCAGATTTTTGTTTAGATTGAACATTAGGAAGAAGTTTTTCACTGTGAGGGTGGTGAGGCACTGGCCCAGGTTGCCCAGAGAGGTTGTTGAGGCCCCATCCCTGGAGGTGTTCAAGGCCAGGCTGGAGGTGGCCTTGGGCAGCCTGGTCTGGTGGGAGGTGTCCCTGCCTATGGCAGGGGGGTTGGAACTCGATGATCTTCAAGGTCCCTTCCAACCTAAACCATTCTATGATTCTATGATTTTTCTGAAGAAAAGGGGCATCTTCGGTTGAACAACTTTATCTGAAAAATACTGAAAAATATCTTACCCTGAAGTTTCCTGTGTAAGTGGTTTGATATATATCTATTGATAACTTCTGTGAAATATATCTTCACAGAAACTCCAAAACAAATCTAAGATATCTAGTTGAAAAATCTTGCAGTTCACTTTGAAGCCGAACTAGGAGGAATTGTTTTCATCAGATGATCTCTGTGTTGAAGTTCATCGCCGTTAGTGCCTTGGTTCCCCAGAACACGGGCACCCGGGGGCTTACGGTGGTGTGGCAAAGACGACTCCTGTGTCAGTCGGTCCCATTCCCACCAAAGATGCTGTGTCTGCAAGTTACCATCCACTGACCGCTTCGTAACGGATGGGAGATGAGACTGGTGGATTCTCTCTTCCTTCTCAAGAAATGGAGAATCTCAGGAGGAGTCGATGGATGGGCTGTGGGAGCAGAGACTTTCTTCCAGTACTCGTGCTGGCCCAGAGCCTCTCCGCCCGCCCCGTCTCAGTAATTCCGCTCCATGGCCTCTCGTGAAGCTGTAGTGGGGTTTAGTTTTTGCACAGCCCTTGTTTTCACTCTGAGGAAGAGTTCCTTCCGCATCCGAGGCAAAGACAAGCAGGAACTTCTCAAGCTGCTTTGCCTTTGCTGCGGTGCAGGTGAGAGAGCTCTGCCTCCAGCAGTATCCGCTCCGGACCTTTAAAACACACTTATTGCACACAAAAGTGTTATTTGAAAGTGGAAGACCCACTCTGCTGTCCATACAGAAATGTTTTCAGATCTCCTCTTACAGCTCTGCTATTCCAGAGGATAATACTGATCCTTTAGGAGCTGTAGTGAAAACCGCCTTTCCCTTGCAGATCTGCGGTGAATACTCATCTTCCCTTTCCGTTTTCTGTTCCAGGAAAAAGGAATATATGTCAAAAAAAATGACTGGGCTCGACAGGATAATGAACGAAAGGCATTTGTTCCACGGCACCTCCCAGGACGTGGTGGATGGAATCTGCAAGCACAACTTCGACCCGCGCGTCTGTGGGAAGCATGCCACCATGTTTGGACAGGGCAGTTACTTTGCCAGAAAGGCGAGCTATTCCCATAATTTTTCCAAAAGGTCACCCAAAGGAGTTCATTACATGTTCCTGGCCAAAGTCCTGACTGGAAGGTACACGGTGGGTAACCACACCATGAGGAGACCTCCACCCGTCAACCCCGGCAGCATCACCAGCGACCTCTATGACTCTTGTGTGGACAATTACTTTGAGCCTCAGATTTTTGTTATTTTTAATGATGATCAGAGCTACCCTTATTTTATTATCCAGTATGAAGAAGTTAGCAACACTGTCTCCATTTGAAAACCTGTGCTGCTAAATTACTCATTTTAATAAACTCTTGCCTGGCGTTGGTAGCAGTTTCTGTGGAAAAAAAAAAATAATAAAAAATTGGACGTTGCAGAACTGATTAAATTACTTGCTTGGAAGGAAGTAAATCTCAAAATATAGAAAAGAAGATCTGAAGTGACCAATTGTGCACTTGCTGTTTGATTATGTATGTGCAAATTGTAAATATTTTTCCATTGTTTATAGTTGAAAATCTGTGCCTTTTGTTATAAAACACTGTTTATTTATGTTAGTAAATATTCATGTTTAAAAATCTGTGTGTGTGCGTAGAATTTCTGTTGCGTTCTGTGCCTGTTAGAGCGGCTCGAAAATTGCTTATGTGCCGATCTCGAAATCTTACGGATGGCTGTTTCTAGATAATCAGAACCAGATCATTTTCGTCAAAAGGATATTAAATAAGATACTCACCCAACCACGATTTTTTATTACTGTATTTCAGAAAGGTTGGGGAGGGATCACAAAACTAACATTCTGCTCATACTTTGGATTATTAAACAGGACGACACAAATAAATCCATCATTTTCTGAAGTCAGCCCTGGGTGAAATTGGGAAGAGGTTAAGCCGGCACGCAGGCCGCCAGGGTTTAAAGCTTCCCAGCGGCTTACGGGACATCCAGGTTACCGCTTTTTGGGGCTGTAGTGGGGCTGGGGGGGGCACTGGGGTGGCCCCCAGCTGCCAAGGGCCAGCTCTGTGCCACCGGTCCCCATCAGTGTGGGGTGTCCCCAGTTAAAAGGGGGAGGGGGAGTAGCTCTGGGGGACGGGTTTCTTGGAAAAGAAACCCCAAACAAAGGCTGGTTTGGATGAGGTTTGAAATTTGATCCAGGGTGGAAATTTCTGTTAATGTCACTCAATGAGGCTGATATTAAATACAGTTGAAATTAATTTCATTTAATTAGAGCAGAAAACTGTACTGGGGGGACGTTACATGGAAAGACCTGGCAGTGGACAGGAGGGACCCCAGCGGTGACGCCGTGGGCTCACGGCACAGCTCAACGGAGCCGGTGCCTGCGGAGGTTTGGAGGGGCTCCTGTCTGCTGCACCGCACGCTTCAGTGGAACTGCTGAAACTGTCACACGAGGACTTTTATCTAAATATGCTTTATGAAAAGAAAAAGTCTCTAAAGTCAGATCAGAATCATTTCAGAGCTACAATTTGGAATTCAGGAAAAGTTAAGTAAATAGAATCATAGAATGGTTTGGGTTGGAAGGGACCTTTAAAAACATCCCACCCCCTGCCCTGGGCAGGGACACCTCCCACCAGCCCAGGTTGCTCCAAGCCCCGTCCAACCTGGCCTTCAACACCTCCAGGGATGGGGCAGCCACAGCTTCTCGGGGCAACCTGCGCCAGGGGCTCACCACCCGCACAGGAGAGAATTCCTTCCTAATATCTCATCTCAATCTCCCCCCTTCCAGTGTCAAACCGTTCCCCCTCATCCCATGGCTCCCCTCCCTGATCCAGAGTCCCTCCCCAGCTCTCCTGGAGTCCCTTTAGGCACTGGAAGGGGTCTGAGGTCTCCCCGGAGCCTTCTCTTCTCCAGGCTGAACCCCCCCAACTCTCCCAGCCTGTCCTCCCAGCAGAGGGGCTCCAGCCCTCGCAGCACCTCCGGGGCCTCCTCTGGCCCCGCTCCAACAGCTCCGTGGCCTTCTGCTGTGGGGACCCCCCGAGCTGGAGGCAGCACTGCAGGGGGGTCTCCCCAGAGCAGAGCGCAGCAGAGGGGCACAATCCCCCCCTCGCCCTGCTGGCCACGCTGCGGGGGATGCAGCCCGGGATGCCGGGGGCTCGCTGGGCTGCCAGCGCACGTTGCTGGCTCATGGGGAGCTTCTCACCCACCAACACCCCCAAGTCCTTCTCAGTAGGGCTACAAATAACAATTTCCTCCATTTCAAACCTTGGCAGAGTTTGTGTTCTCAGCTCTGTCTGGTTTTCTCTGAAGCACCATGGCATGGTACAGCCCATGCCACGTGCTCACCAGCCACCGGGCCACCCTGGAAGCCATCTCACCTACTGATTATCACCTGGGCTCGTTCCACCAGAGCCATTAGGTGCTTGTCACAGGC
Source organism: Anarhynchus alexandrinus (assembly GCA_008711295.1). Classification (NCBI taxonomy): domain Eukaryota; kingdom Metazoa; phylum Chordata; class Aves; order Charadriiformes; family Charadriidae; genus Anarhynchus; species Anarhynchus alexandrinus. Next base: position 8,111 of record VUYV01000581.1, on the reverse strand, counting down.
ACGCTCAGCTCCCTGCTGCCCTACCAGAGCTGCAACAGGCTGGCCAGCATTGCAAAATGCTAGTTATATGGCAGGTGACATAGTTTATAGCCCCGTGAGATTAACTTTATAATTGTCCACCTCAGGCAGCCTGAGAGAGATGTCCCCGAGATGCCCTGTCCTCATTAGGACCTTTACTAAGTGTTATGTATCTCATTATAAAAGCTACACCGGCTTTATTAGTGCAGGCGTGGACGAGGAGCACTCGCCTGAGTTTTGGGGAGCTCTGGTGGCCCCAGTGCCTCTGCCAGCCCGAGGAGCAGGTCTGGTGGGTCTCTGGGGTGGGAACGGACCTTCAGACTCGGTGTTCTGTGGCTCAGCCGCAAACCTTCTTCAGCTGAGCCCGGAGCTGCGCGTTGGGGATAACCTGCTCCATATCCACTTTTTCTCTGGGGCCTAATAAAAATCTGTTTTGCTATGGGAGAGAAGTATTTACCCCCACCAGTGCTGCTGCTTGTTTCTGTCCCACCGGGTCGCTCCTCGTTGCCTGTAGGAGATCAAACCAGCTGGTGGGTGAGAAGAGGGGAAAGAGCGAGCAGCTGGTTCCAGTTCACTCCCAATTGCTCCTGAGGCTCTCGGCAGCGCAGGGGAGAGCTCAAATTTGAGGGGGTTTGTCTTGGAGGAGGAGACACGAGCATGGCGGGGACCAACTGGGATGTGCACCACGGAGCAGGTGGTCCTGGCCTCCCCAGGAGATGCTGCTGGAAAGGTAAGGTGGTCTGTGGAGGAAGGGACGGTGGCTGCTGATGAAGTAAAGCTGTGATTGTCTCCTTTTAAAAGCTGCTAAATCTTCTGGCTTGCTCTCCCTTCGTTCTGGTGACAATCGGGCTCCCCTGCCGTAGCTGAAGCGAGGTGGTGGTGTGCTCTTGTGCCTCTTGGGTCTTGGAACTGGGGCGGGAAGGTGAAGCTCTCTCTAGTTGCTCACATGCCCTGCGGATGCCGTGCTGGGAGTGCTGCCCGCTGCATCCTCCAGCACCACCGCTGCCCACGGCACGGGGACACCCAGTGCCTGTCCCTGTCTGAGGCAACATCTTGGGGGGCGACTGGGGCCAGGAGAGGCTCCAGCGGCACCAACTGGTTGTCTGAGGCTGTTACGTTGCAGCTACAGCCGTATCTGCGTGTTTGAGGAGTGTCTTCACAGTGGGATCTGAAGTGAGTTCAGAACGGAGATTTAAGTGTTATTTAAGTGTTATTGAGGGTGGTGAGGCACTGTCCCAGGTTGCCCAGAGAGGTTGTTGAGGCCCCATCCCTGGAGGTGTTCAANTGGGAGGTGTCCCTGCCTATGGCAGGGGGGTGGAACTCGATGATCTTCAAGGTCCTTTCCAACCTAAACCATTCTATGATTTAAGAGATAAAGACGTTGAATAAGGGTTGATGCTCTCGTGGCTTTTGTGTTCGGTAGTTCCCCCCCCATCAAAGGCTTCTGGCCAGTTGGAGCCTCGGATAAGCAGGATCTGTGCGGGAGGTGGGACTGCTGCTGAGAGGGGGAAACACGTCTGTCGGGGAGGGCGCGCGGGGGGCTACAAAGCCTCAGGCTGAGTGTCGGAGGTTTCCCGCTGTCCTCAAGCCTTCATGGGGGAAACCAGTGATATTTATTCCTCAGATGTCGTAATGAGGTTCTGGTCTTCTGGGACCTTCTCCTCCTCACTGCTGGTTTGCTCCCGCAGCCTCGTGATGCTGATGCTCCCGGGATGGTTTTCCTGAACCTTCCCCTTTTTAGGTTTTCTTCGTGAGCGCGTTGGAACGGCTGCGGGGATGGGCGATCACCCGCTCCGGCCACGCGCTGCTGACAATGGCTTGCAAATATTTATGTAGTTTCCATGCCAACCTGTTCCAAGAGTACAAACCATCCCGCGAAGCCTTATCAGACCCGCCGCTCCTCGGCACGTGGTGCGGAGTGGGGTGGTGCTGCACGGAGGGCGCAGGACCCGATTTCCCCTTTCGTGCCCATGTAAGTCTGACCCCGTAG
>VUYV01000580.1:300891-320087 GCA_008711295.1 Anarhynchus alexandrinus | reverse complement strand
GGGACAGTTCTGCTGTCTCTTTTAACCTGTGTAGGGAGTTTTCTTACTGTCCCTCCCACGTTTTAAAACAGAGGGCAATTGGGGCATCTCCCAAAGGAGGTGGGACACTTGTTACCCAACTGCATTGTGGAAGTATCTATCTTTAGTTGGGGCTTGTTCAAAAGGCTGTTAAAGGGCTTCAAGCTATCTGCAGTCTGGGCAAGCTTTGTGCTGTGGAAAAGCTATGAGGTTTTAGGAAGAAAAGAAACACTTTTATTCTAGATCACACCTTTGGCTGAATCTGATGTCCTGCAACCACAAAAGGAAGAGCATGCTGCCTACCCAGCCAGGTGGCTACTGCAGCCAGAAACACTAACAGCAGCAGAGCCCTGCCGGGACCTGGTACTGCTCACGGGGCTTCTCCGTCACTCAGCTAACAGCTGTTGGAGATTTGGGGCAGAAGAGGGTAACTTGGAGCCTCATGATTGCTCTGGAGGTTCCGTCATCTGTGATGGGTAGCAGTGACAGCCACCAAGTGCAGATACTGCCTGGCAGAATCCCCCTGCCCCGGTTTGTGGGGTGCACGGGGTGTGGAGTAGGACAGAGATCACCACTGCAGCCCCTGCAAAGCACAGTAGTAACATTTGGCTCTGGCTGGGCTTAAATCCCTTCGCGTGCATGTACATATAACCCTTTTTTTTTCTTTTTTTTTCTTTCCTGTCCAGAGCTCTGCCTTTGCAACCTGGAAGCCAGCCAAATGCCTCGCTATTCCCCAGGCTCCGCGCGGGCAGGTTAGCATCAACCGAGTGGCGAGCAGATGGATGGCGTGAAGGCAGCTGAGATGCTCGGATTAGCGTGCTGTAAGTTTACGGGAAGATACTTGCCCGAGCTCCAAGCTCTCCAAGAGGCAAAGGCCACACGTAATCAAATTAATAGCTAGCTGGGCAGCTTGTCCGTGTAAGATGGGGGCTGGAGATTTCATGGCAGCAGATGACAGAAAAAGGGCAGGTCCAAATACAGTTTACATGGACTGCCATCGAGCTTGGAGCGGAGCCAGCAGGGCTAATGAGTTCTCAGTGTGGAAGTGTCCCAGAGTTTATTCCCTACCATCTGGAAAATGCCTGCCCTTCCACTGGGATTTGTGATGATTCAGACAGGAGAAGGGATTATTAAAACCTCCGAAACATGCTTGTCCTCCCTCCCTGTCTCCCCCCACCCCATCTGTTTGGCTTGGCAGTGCAGGGACCGGCTGCCTGCTCATGTGCTCCGAGATGAAATGGCTCCTTTAAGACCCCTCTCCACAGGGAATGGCAACTGGAGTGAAATTAGCCTTTATGTATTTTGGGCTGGAGACAGATTGTTCCTGAATGGGGCCATTAAAAAAATGAAGCAGACTTGGGGAAACAAAATGCCTAGGTGGTAATGGTAATTTTGGTGGACGCGGAAAACAGTTGGGGTGGTGAGAAATGTCACCCCAGACCGCCTCCTTCCAGTGCTACATCCCTGGTCCAGCACAGCCCACCCATCCAGGGGATTACCTAGGACATGGTCTCCTTCCTTAGCAGAAAAGATGAAAAACTGAGCTTTTTCTTCCATAAATCACATAGTGCAAATTGCACATTGAAAGCTAAGGATGGCCACCCCAAAGGGCCGAATGCTGTCTGTCCATCTTCCTCCAGGACCCGCATCCATTTTTATGCCTTGCCAAGGATTTGTGCACTTCCCTCTGCCTCCTCTTCATCCCTCTGTGCCCCCAGCAGCTGCCATCACATTTTAGCTCCAGCTTCTCCATGGTCCTGAGTGGGTACCATTTCCTGGCAGGGCTTGGTGTTTCCACCTCCAAAATCTCATCCTGTCTCCCTGGTTTGCTTAATTTTTGTGCTCATCTGGCTGCTCCTGGAAAGCTTGGCTGGCCAGGAACGTCAGAGAAACCATTCACTGGCAGCCGCCTGATACCTCCATGGAGAAAGGTCAAATCTGAGGAGCACTGTACAAAGTTGTAGGGTTTGGTTTTGCACCAGTGCCTTTCAAGTTGTCAGGCAAGCTGGGGGTGGGAGGTTTAAGCAGTAATTATGTATATGTAAATAATCTTCTAATGCCACCCACGAGCTGCTCTGTATTAACACTTCAGCAAGTGTTAGATCCAACTGGAGCCGATGCTCCGTGCAGGCAGCCTTCACCACTGCGGGGCAAGCACATGCCAGTCCACGCTCTTCATCTCATCGCGCGTGTGGCATCGAGGGGGTGGTGGTGGGTGCTGGAGCACACGGTGGTCTCAGCCTCCAGGGAAAGGGCTGTGCTTGCATCTTCACGTAGCTCATCTACAGGCTGTTTCCTTTGGTGCCTGTCCTGTTTGGAGATCTTTGTACCAACCTGCCTTGCTCCTCTGCATCTGTTTGCAACCGGCTCTCCTAGCTCACTGCATCACTTAGTCACAATTTGGGGAGGCAAATTCGCGGCACAGCTGCACAAGGAACTGTTCTGTTGGGATGAGCAGGCATGGATGGCTTGGGGGAGGAACGTGACAGAACAGCCAGAGCACTGTGATTTCATGCACTCCCAATGGCTGTCTCTGAACACACAGGTCTGCAGTGTGTGGGGCTTCATATCACAATACAACAACTTTTGTCCTAGCAGCAGGAGCTCTTACTCACCTGAGTAGCCACTCTGGCCACGAAGGGACATTGTACTGACTGCCTTGTTGTGGCCACTGGATCTATGGAGGGAGGGAGCACCTACCCTTGGAGCTGCAGAAGATCTTTCAGGTCCCACGTCACTATCTGTTTCCGTATTTGACCATCCATCAGTAAGAAGTCTCCTCCAGTCCCACGCTGTCATCTCTGTGCCCCAACTGCTCTTACTCAACCTTTCCCTCCTCCATGTCCTCCAAATGGCAGGGGTGACCCCTCCGTGGGAGTCAGTGGCTATGTGCCCATGGATGTCTTGGTGTTCTCCCACCCAACCTCTCTGCATTCGGTAATTCAGATTCTTGATCCACTAAAGGAAGGGAGGAGAATGGCACAAAGGGTTGTCTCTGGTTGCCCAGAGGTTTTGGGGTAATCTACTCACGTTTAAGGAATCATTAAAAACACAGGAGCTGTTCAAAGAGTGTCCTTCTTCTGTAATCAGCTGGGAAAGAGCTAATCATGCAGATGAGGGACTTTTACAGTTCCCCTAAACGCCTGGGCTTCTCTTCTGAGTGATTAATGAGCAACAGCTCAGTATGCGGGCTCAGTTATTCACAGCCTCATTTGACACGTTCCTGCTCTTCATGTGAGAGGGGGGATTTCTGCATGCACCAAGGAGCAAGAAATCTTCCAGGCCAATGTTAGATCCAGGGAAGGAGAATGGCTGGCTAGTAGCCAGGAGGGTAAGAGAAAGGGCAACCTGCGTCACAGCCAGCCTGGCCCAGGGAAGATAAGTGGTTTGAAGTAGATTCAGTCCCAAAAATGTGTCTCAAAGATCCCTCATGGCACTCAGCTTCTCAAGCTGAAAGCTCAAAGAAGGGGATGGAGTAGCTCAGGCAGGTGAGAAGTGGCTCCAGCTGTGCTAATTTAGGACAACTCGTTCCTCTGCTGTTCCCTTGTTGCCGAAGGGGCTGATGTGGCACAGAGGGTGAGAGATGTTTCCCTGGACATTCAATCTCATGTCACATCTAACAGTGCTTTGCTGTGGTGTGAAATGTTCCCCAAATTCTCCTGGCTCTGGAACAACAAAAACTGATCTGGGCATTAAAAAAACCCCACAAAACCAGAACTGAAGCTCTAAATCAGCAGTTATTATCCTAATAAAACCTTCCCACTATTGACAGAGGGAGCATTTCATACTCAGAAGTGTTAATGGCAAGCACTGGCCTTAAATACATTGATTTACTATTCAATTATAAAAACAATCAGCTCCCAAATACATGCCACATGCAAAGCAGATTTATAGACAGCTCTTTGCACTTGCAAAAGCCCCATGCAAATTCACTTGGTGACTCACCAAGAAGCACCAAGCAATAAAAGGACCCAGCTGGATGCAGGGAGGGAGGGGAGACCTGAAATGCTGCCTTGGTGGTCCTGAGTAGGAAGAGAAGTGAGATGTAGAGCAGACAGTTTGAGTGCTGCTTGAATCTCACTTAACTCAGCTTTGCAGGTCCTACTTTTCATGGTGATGGGGCAGAGGGGTGAGTCTATTTGACATCTGCCCTTCAGTTTACTCCTATGGATGTGTTAGCGCTATTCAGCTTGCTGGGAGCCCAGCCAAACTCCCTAAATCAGTTCCCTGCAGTGAGTGGCTTGGGTTTACTCGTTTCTCCTTGATCCTCTGGTGTTTCTTGCTGCACCTCCCTGAGCTGCATGGGGAACAGTGTGTGTGTCACAGCAGGGCTGGCTGCCTTGAATTTGGAGAAGTCCCCATGTGGGGAAAGCTGCTAGCATCCTGAGTGAGCAAAGCAATAATCTTAAAAGTCCTGGACGAAGGGTCAGAGGGCCTTGGGGAAGCCCAGGTCTCTCATTAGCTCCCTGTCTTTCTAGCAGTCTGAGCCCACTGGGGACTTTGCCCATGAGGGCAAGGTGGCAGCAGATGCCCCTCCTAAAGCCTGTCCCAACCAGGAGATGAGTTCTCCCTTACTTCAGTCCAACACCCTGTTGCTACCCAGCCCCTCAGATCCCAGAAACCCTGCTCTCCTCTGAGCCCCTGCTGGTGGTGGTGGGATGAGTGTCCAGCCAGGGGACAAACAAGGCACTGTGGAGGATTGGAGATGCCTTGAAGACAATCCCTTTGTCTTAGGACAGAGACACTGACAGCCAGTCCTGCTGGAGAAGCACTGTGGTACCACGAGAGAGCTGCTGTCTGGTTATTACAGAGCTGATGGAGGTGGCTGTATCATGAAGCCACTGCAATGTTGTGTGTTGCTGTTTGTCATTGCAAAGGGTCTTTAATAGAATCATTTTTGTTGGAAGAGAACTGTAAGATCATCAAGTCCAACCATCAGCCTAACACTGCTAAGCCCACCACTACACCATGTCCCTCATCACCCTGTCTACACGTCTTTTAAATCCCTCCAGGGATGGTGACTCCACCACTGCCCTGGGCAGCCTGTTCCAATGCTTGACAACCCTTTGGGTGAAGATATTTTTCCCAATCTCCAATCTAACCTCCCCTGGTGCAACTTGAGGCTGTTTCCTCTTGTCCTATCATTTGTTACTAGTGAGAAGAGACCGACCCCCCCTCGCTACACCCTCCTTTCAGGGAGCTGTAGAGAGTGAGAAGGTGTCCCCTCGGCCTCCTTTTCTCCAGGCTGAACGCCCCCAGTTCCCTCAGCCGCTCCTCATCAGACTTGTGCTCCAGACCCCTCACAGCTCCGTTGCCCTTCTCTGGACACACTCCAGCACCTCAATGTCTTTCTTGTAGTGAGGGGCCCAAAACTGAACACAGTACTTGAGGTGGGGCCTCATCAGTGCTGAGTACAGGGGGTGATCACTGCCCCAGTCCTGCTCACCACACTATTCCTGACACAGGCCAGGATGCTGTTGGCCTTCTTGGGCAGGGATGCAGCAAACTGTACAGCTACCAAAGGAAGGAGAGACCTACAGAGAGGTATTTCACCTCCAGGTTGGTTCCTGTTGCATCTTCCCCTTGACGACCAGGAAAACGCTATCTGTGTAATACAAATATCACCAGTTCTCCATCGGTCTCTGTCTTGTGGGTCTCCTGGATTTTAGTCCTTGGACCGCTCAGCTCAGGCCTGTCCTGCTTGTGCTTGTCAGAGTCCAGTGACGGAGGAGGCACTTTGCCAGGAGCGAGAGCAGTAGCTTTGCCTCAGCTGGGTGGCAGAGGCATGAAAAATAACCGTAATATTCCTTTAAGTCCCTGCAGGCCTTCGGAAGTGCTCAGCACCAGGGTCGGGATTCAGGCTGCGTTCTGTTTCTCTTTTGTTTTTTTTTTCTTCCCCCAAACCTGCTTTCACCTCTCCAGTTGTCAGAGCCGCGATGATGGCTGGGCGCCACCGGATGAGCACGCTGAGCTGTAGCAGCGGAGTGATTTGTCTGCGCCAAATATATTTCATGCTGCAACTCGGTAGAGGAAATTACAAACACTGAAGTCCAAGGCCCTAACAGTCCAATTTTCTCCACTGATTGCCACTGTGCCTAAGCCTAACAGAGTAAATAATGAACACCGATGCAATGAACTTACCAATAAATCGCTCCTGATGAATTTCGCACAGGTCATCCAAAAGCAAATTTAATGATTATATGCTGGCCGCAGCGACCTAATTTTTTTTTCCTGGCTCAGTTGTTAAATCCAATCAGTGAAGGAAGGAACAGAAAATAAAATAAAATAAAACGCCTCATTTCTGAGCACGCTCCCTATTCAGTGCAAAAAGCAGAAACGTGAACTGCAGGGCACAGGCAGCTCCAGCGTGGATTGACAAGACGGTTTTGCCCAGTAATGAGAGAGCAGGGCGAGTACACTGGGAACCATGGCCTGGAGAGCAACATTTGACTTCCCCGCATCTCAGTTTCCTTTCGAGTTTATCATCCGTCACGCCTGTTTGGAGTGGAAACTCTTCAGGGCAGAACATCCCCTGCTATGCACATACGCAAGCAGTGGACATCCAGTCTTGCCCGAGGCTCAAGTCGCTACCGTGATCTAATTGATGTGGGTCACTGGGGGTTTAAAGTGCGGTAGGATGAATCCTTGGGTAATAAATTCCTGAAATTAGAGCACAGTCAGCTTTGTGGCCAAGGTCTGCAGTGATAGACAGGGCTTGTGTATCATATGTTCCATGATGGGAATTAATCCCCAGGACTAAGGCTCAGTGCGCAAGTGGACATTGGTGTGACTTCTCCATGTCTCAGCTGAGTAAAATGACTCTCTTCCCCCCCCCACCCCCGAAAAAAAGCTCCCCACTTGCCTAAGAGCAATGCAATCAACATTACTGCAATGCTAATTTCCTCTTGGCAGCTCTCCCCCACTCCCTGTCTGAGTGCCCTCCCCTTTAGTGCCATCTACCACATTCAAAAAGAAATTTGCAATTATGACTCATGCTAATAAAATAAAAACGCAGCCAATAAAGGCAAAAAGAGAGTCTCAGGGGAACGGCTTCTCAGCAAATCCTTCCAGCCAGCGTCGAATCTGAATGGCCGCGCTCATCACATGTATGGCAGAGTATGAGGTTGCGGGGACCCACACCATGATATCCCTGGAGGGGGCTTATCTATCCATCTATGTACGTACGTATATTTTGTATGCCTATCTGTCAGGCAGGCAGGTTTCTATCATCCTTAATCAAGAGGGTGTCAAGAGGGAGGAGGCACTCGGGAGAGGACGAGCTGGTGACTGATAACGCAACCGTGAAAAGAACGGGAGCAATTTACTTTACCTTCCACTTCTGCTATTGTGTCTGGCGCAGGCTTCAAAATAGTGTGATAATTAAAACCCAGTAAAGATTATGAGGCTGTAAAGAAGAAATTGTGAAATCCTCATGAACTTTTACAGCTCCCATGAAAATATTTTGCGTTGCGGTCTGGAGAAGTATTTCCTTGTCTCTTTGAGCACCAAAGGGCCACATCCATATAACAATTAGTCTCTAAGCGCTGGCAGAGCTGACTGCATTTCATGTTGTATTATAAAACAAAAATCTCCAGGCTTTGTCCATAAACCATTGTGTCCTGCAGGGTCATGTCAGGACTGCAAAACTGCTTGTAGGCAAGAACTGGTGCAGAGAACAGAACTGGAGATGTCATCTGCGATCTTCTAAGAACGTACCAGACTGAGGATTGGGTCCCTCCTTCAGGTCAGAAGTGGGTAAGTCGGCGCTGTGCACAGCTCAGATCGAAGATAAAGGGGGTTCCTGGATCTTTGTGCAATTTGCAACGCTCTCATGTGGTTTGTTCCCTTTGGGAAACCTTCTTCCACTGTGAATGTGTTATAAACACCCCATCTGTGTGACCTGGTTCCATAGGTTGGGATGGAGAAACAGTTACCGGACAACAACACGCTGAAGAAAGGAAAAGTAAAATGCTGGCAGGGTGGTGGCAGAAAGTTTCCCAAGGGCTGGTACTCTCAGGAGACTTGTGCTTCTGTTGAATCTATAAGAAGAGGTAAATTCAGGACAGCCAGAGCCTGCACAAGACTGTGAGCACATACGAGCATCAGCAAGGGGCTGCGTGACCCAGACCATAACCAAGAGGGTGGTGGCTGCTATATGGAGATGAAGAGTACGGGATTACATAGACGCCTGGGTGACACCATGTGCTCTCAAGGGACTTTCCAAACACCTACGTAGAAACCACCTGTGTGTCAGTACCAACCTCTTCTTCCAACCACCTTTGGGGTTGGCCTCCCAACTGTGCTCCAGGTGGGTGCTTCTGAGTGTGTGTGTGGACATTGTGAGTGGCTGAGCCAGCGTGTTGTCTGAATACTTATTTACGATTAAACATAACAGCTTGACTCTACCCGCAATAACAGCTTAATGAACAAAAAATGTTCCCAAAAGATCTCTCCTCCACCCACTCGGTCCCCTATTAGCGAGAGAGGATTTGCAACAAACACCACCACACAAGCCAGACCCCTTGCAAGGGGACTCTCTTCTTCTAGGCAATCTTGGTGCCAAAATAGCCCCCTCATTGCTCGTATTGTCCAGGTGCTCCGAAGCAAGTGGGTTGCTGCCACGCTGTTAACGCTATTTGGAAACACATGAGCTTACTGGGAGATGTGTTTAGCAAAGCAAAACTGCACTGGGCAGAGGATGGGCCTGATGATTATTTAGCACTCTCTCTTGGAAAGCAGCAGGGAGAGTGGGTGATCTAAAACCAACACACACACACATAAAACTAGGTGCATTGCTTAAGCGTGAGCTATCTGGAGACCTCTATGCTTCAAAATCGTAAAATCGTTTAGGTTGGAAGGTACCTTCAGGATCATCAAGTCCAACCATCAACCTGACACTGCCAAGTCCACCACTACACCATGTCCCTCATCACCCCGTCTACACGTCTTTTAAATTCGTCCAGGGATGGTGACTCCACCACTGCCCTGGGCAGCCTGTTCCAATGCTTGACAACCCTTTGAGTGAAGATATTTTTCCCAATCTCCAATCTAAACCTCCCCTGGTGCAACTTGAGGCTGTTTCCTCTTGTCCTATCATTTGTTACTAGTGAGAAGAGACCGACCCCCCCTCGCTACACCCTCCTTTCAGTGAGCTGTAGAGAGTGAGAAGGTGTCCCCTCAGCCTCCTTTTCTCCGGGCTGAACACCCCCAGCTCCCTCAGCCGCTCCTCATCAGATGTGTGCTCCAGACCCCTCACAGCTCTGTTGCCCTTCTTTGGACACGCTCCAGCACCTCAATGTCTTTCTTGTTGTGAGGGGCCCAAAACTGAACACAGTACTCGAGGTGGGGCCTCACCAGTGCCGAGTACAGGGGGACGATCAGTTCCTCATAATCTTCATTGTGTATGTTCTACTTCTGAAATACCTGTTGGCAAGAAAACATGGTGCATTCAAAAGCTACCTTTCCAGGAAAAATATTCAGTAAGGATTTGTTAAAGGCTGATGATTCTTTCTGACAGCATCTTCTTGTGATGCAGCAAGAAAGCTTGTGCAGCATATGTCAATGGGTGGCTGAAATAAGGTGCTCAGGGTCTGGGTTCCGACATGCCACATGCTGCCCACACCTCTCTGTGCCCTCTGGCAACCCTCACTCCCTTTGTGCCCTTGGTGCAACCACTCTAATACACAGAGAGAATTTTAACTTGCCTTGTGAAGGTTTGGAGAGGACTGGAGAGTCTGAACACTTGAGGAGAGAGACACAAACTAATTACATGCTGTAATTACCTCAATTGCAAAACCTTTTCTTTCCTCGACACTGGGCTCTCAGTAAGTCCCTGTACGTCACTGCCTCTCCTCTCCACAGTCGTGCCATGGTGTTCTTCTGCCATGCAATTCAGCATTCCAGCAAAACCTGGGAACAGGTTGCCCAGAGAAGCTATGGAGGCCCCATCCCTGGAGGTGTTCAAGGCCACGTTGGACGGGGCCTGGAGCAACCTGGTCTGGTGTCCCTGCCCATGGCAGGGGGGTTGGAGCTAAATGATCTTGAAGGTCCCTTCCAACTCAAACCATTCTGTGATTCTCAGGTCAGTGCAGAGACATGGGTGAGGGCTTTGTATTTACATCTTGTGGTGGTGTAATGGACAATGTGAGCTGCAGTTCAAAGAAGAGTGTTTTAAATCATTTGCTTTGGAAGCAAACATACTCCCAAGTATGAAATGTTCTTGATTTCATGCAATCTGTCATGGCACCCGCCAGCACAGCTGCTCGGTGGGCGGAAAATGTGGACTGCAAAGCTCGAGATCAGCCACGTGAAGAAGAGGCAGAGTCTCAGATTATTAAGCAATTAAAGATGAAAGGAATCAAAAATAGTCTGACATTAGGCCACAGCAGCCCAGTCTGAATTCAGAGCTCCTCACACATCACTTCTGTACCTCAAAGGGTCTGAAATCCGTCTTACGTGTACCAAGCAGCTTCTTTACCTCCCTCCAAAGTCTGGATATCGAATAGCCTGCTTTCCTGTATCTGCACTGCTGCACATCTCGATGTTTGAGCAGGTGAATACAGTTCTCATGTGTTACCCCAGAAAGACCCTCACATCACCATACCTGTTACCGTGATGGGGTTCTCCACCCTCACTCGTGCAAATTCATCAAGGAGAAGAAGGAACTGTTGTAGTTAATGGCCAATATCAGCATAAGAAAAACTGGGCTCATGAATAAAATGAGAATAGAAACCAGAAAAAGATTCCCAACAACTGGAACTACCGAATTCTGCTTTTAACATGGAGGTTGAGAAGCTTCTTGTCCTGTTGGCCAGTGGTAGCTGGGGATTAGGCTAAACGACTCAGAAGACCACTTCCATACTGATGTAACCTCGGAGGACACCGTATGAATTCGGACCTGGAAGGGAATCTTTTTAAATACCACAAAAATAACAGTTCTTAAGAAAAAACAGACAAAGAACCAGAGCCTTTGAAGAGTCTTTAAACATCCTTTAATTTTGCAGTTCCAAGACTGACACGCAAGCAGTTACACAGCTCAGAGGGAACCTATCTCAGCATGTGAAACCCGGGTGGGTTGACAATTTACTTGGCAAATACAAGTGCAGCGTATTCTCAGTTTGGAGGGATGGTATAAACTCCTCAGCCTCAGCAAATAAGGAACCTTTTACCAGGTGGCTTTACATGGGCAGGGCAGGGCAGAAAAGGTGACCTGAGCGCGCCTCAGATCGCAGAGCTGCGATCTGCCCTCCTCCCGCCCTCGCTGATCACTAGTGCTGAGCTACGTAAGCCTGCGTGTCCTTCCAGTACATCAGATGACGATTACAAAATATCTTTTGAGCTGGGGAGACTCAAAAGATATATTCAGAAAAAAAGAGAATTAAGTTTTGCTATTACCTTACAGCGGCAATTTTCTCCTACGTACATCCGCCATCATCCAGTGCAGTATGCGCTGTAGAAACTGATGCCATATGGCTCTGTGATAATGAAAAAGTCGAAGTGGAAACAAATGGTCCCATGTTACCTCCCACTACGAGACTTGGCTTATCGCTATCTGAAGGAATAAGCAACTAGATCTCTTTGCAGTGGAAACAGCAGAAAACTTAATGTGTCTACAACTGTCGCGGAGAATAGGACTGGCAGAGCTGAAAGAGGCTTCAAAACCATCGAGATCCAACATGTGCCCAACAGGTCTGCGCTTGACTGTCATAGTGCTGTTTACTTTAGCATGGTCTGAACTTCCAGTGAAGATTCTGACCTAACCCAGTATGAAATCTTCTCTTTTCCCACCCCGCCAGACAGCGGCTTGCCTTACATCTACAGGCAAAGCAGCAGCAACAGAGCAAAGCCAAATATCCCACCCAAAATCTCCACCAGGATGCCCGTTCCTGCTTGGAGAACACGTTCTTGGAAGAACACGTTAAAGAAGCATTATGTGATTACACATCAAAATTCCCAAAACAACCCCAAAACCAAATTTCAAATGGCATTTCCCTTCTCGCTAATACAATGCCACCCAGAAGACAGGCGCTTATGCCTTTGATTATAACAGAAACGCGCAGGACCTGCAGCCTGAGAGCCCCTGCTGCTCAGTTAATAAAAGCGGCAGAAGAGATTACACGGTGGTGATTTTCTTGTCCTTGGTGGCCTGTTTGATAGCAGCCTGCTCACAAATGATCTCCTTCAACCGCTGCAACCTCATGTTCTGGGTGGTTTGGTCTCCCACACCCGTCTGGCTCCGGTGCAGTAAGTTCAGGGCATAGATGTATTCCAGCTCTGTGTACTTCACCCCTTGATCCACCACGAGGTTTAAAAGCTCATCTGCTGTGTTGTAGAGCATCTCATAATACTGCCTGAAAAGCAAGCAAACAAAAAAACCCCACTCTGGTGAGTAGTGATACTTGACGCTCCAGACCTGTATTTCTGGAGAATACCATCAACTGCCACTTTTATTCAGCAGCACCGAGAGCAGAGATGGCTGTGTCAGGTGCTGTACAAACAGAGCACAAACATATTGCTAGTGAACATCAGGAGATGCCAAGTGGGGACATATCTCACAAATCTGCTCCCCACACTCTTCCATACTCAGCTGAAAGACAAACTAAGGGGAACTGAGGGCTCCTCTTTCCTAGTAGGTACCGTCAGCCAAGATGTCACTGTTTGGTATCCCACAGGTAGAAAGCAGTATTTAGGTACAGATGTATGCAGCTATATATGCACAGTGATGCATGGATGTATTGCTGGTCACTCAGCCTGCAAGAACAGGAGTCTTCTGGAAAGGAAAGGAATCGCAGGGGTAAAGGAAATGGAGGGTTTTTTTTGTCCCTAATGAAGCCCTCTTGTAGAGAGATGCTAATACAGAGCATGGGAAGAGCTCCAAGCCCAACACTCCAGAGGCCTCCAATGCTACTGAGACACACAATTTGAGAGAAAAAATATTAAATAATGCAAAATAAAATTTGAGCTAGGAGCCGAGGTGCCTCTTTTAATAAGTAAAAGATCACCTGAAGAGAAGGCATAATATAGAGGCTGCAGTGCAGGCTGCTTTGAATGAATGGGAAGTGGCATTAGCGAGAGAATGGATTTCCACGGAAGGGGGTTTAAGCAAGTACTTACTGGAAGGGAAAATGTGTCACGGGCCAGGGAATCAGCGGGGCAATTCTGACAGCTGCCAATCCAGCCACTGCAGAACAAGTGGATGTGGGACTGGATTATTTGCCCTCACTCCCCAGCCCAGGTGGGAGAGGTGAAATGTGTGAGAGCTGCTGGGCTCCTTTGAGAATTTTTCTTTCCCCTCCCCTTCTTTTATAGCACGAACTGATTAAGGGTTGAAACCGGGAGAAGAGCGTGTGACCTTCGGGAAGCACTGCCTGGAGGTTGTGCAGCAGAAGGGGAATCAGGACTCCAGTGCCCTTTGCATAGTACTTTTGTGAATTCCTGGCTTGGCCTTTCCAATTCACACAGCTGCACTCTGTGCCTCGGTTTCCCCATCTGTACCAGGGGGGAAGATCTCGTGTCAGGGGTCTGTGGTCTACATACCACCAAGAAAAAGCACCCTGTCCACAGGGAGCTGGGAAAATATAAGGCTTTAGAAAGCTACTTTAGGCAGAGGGGTTCCCAACCCTGAGCAGACCCTTGCAGATCGGGGATAAGGGGAAGGCTCCCACATATGACTCCACTGCAGCAAGTTCCAGCAAGCAATGAACCTTGGCTGAGGGTTTAGGACTGTTTGGGGGATCAAAACAAAACAAAACAAAAAAAGTGGTGCATGTAAAGAAAATACCCCTTTTTCTAGAGGAATTAGTTAACTTTATAGCTTCATTCAGATGTTATATAGCCTTGTAAAGCAAAAAGGATCTGAAAAGCTGAGGGAAGGAGAAGTGAAAAGATCCCTGTCTGTCTGCACGCGTCACATGGCAGTCAGGACTCGTTTCAGCCAAGCACCCAGCACTTCTTTGGCTGAAGAGCAAAGCAAGACAGAAATGGGCCAGAGCAGCTGAAGAGGAGGTCTCTGCATGACTTCTCCATGCTTCCGCAGGAGGACAAGGGCAGGCTGCAGTCTAATCCTTAGGTCTTGGTGGAATAAATGATTTAAAACCCAAGAGCAGGGGCTCCAGGAAAAGTTCTCACCTCCCTCCCTTTCTCTCCTCTTTCAATGCATTAAAATAGCAATCAGGGCAAACATGGCAAAGCTGCATATTAAATTTCTCTTGTTCTTTACTTTGCAGGCTCTAAGGTCTGGCTTAGCCGTGCCTTTGCAGAGCATCCATCGTGTCGCCAGCCTGCAAATCACTGCAGCAAGGACTGTAACCAGCTGTTTTGTAGCAAAACCACACGTTTGGTGCCTCTCGGGTCTCGCCTCCGCTAGCGTGGCCAAGCTCCTGGGCTTCAGAGCTCTGCATTTTTCTCTCCTCTCTCTCCTTCAAGACATCGCCTGCTCCCCTGACCTGAGAATTTGCTCCTGTGGTTGAAAGTCTGCACCAACATAAGTGGTGTCAGGAGCCAGCTGAGATCAGGTGGGAGGAAGGACTC
The DNA here is from genome assembly GCA_008711295.1 of Anarhynchus alexandrinus. Lineage (NCBI taxonomy): Eukaryota > Metazoa > Chordata > Aves > Charadriiformes > Charadriidae > Anarhynchus > Anarhynchus alexandrinus. The sequence continues at coordinate 305,540 of VUYV01000580.1, read as the reverse complement.
GTGGCTAGAGGAAGAGGACTCCAAAATCATCGATTCACAGAACAAGGACTGATAGGATTTGGGTTATGTGGTCAAAAAAAGAGAATGTGCGTCAGCAGGGGAGGATACATGTACAAGGCACAAGACACAAATGAAAAACAGCTCTTGGGGCTGAAGGATAAGCTGAAAAAACAATCAAGCTGTTCGGCTCCACGCAGTTGAGACACAGGCTATGAAACTCCTGGAGCTGATGGAGGATCAGTTCCCCATCATCGCAGACTGCCCGAGGGGACTTTGCGGTGGGCCCTGCTACAAGGACACAGTGCTCCCTGAGAAGCAGGGGGTAAACGGGGCAGAGAACTGTCTAAATGAGAACATTTCCCTTAAAAAAAAAAGGGAAACCATGCAAGCCACTTGAGAACAGGCTTGGAAACAGAGCCCCAAATCCCCCTGACTTACTACGTGGTAAGAGAGGATGTCTGTGCAGCTCAAAAGGCTGGTGGATACGTAACGATGGGGGAGAGCTTGCACATCCCTGTATTGGCTGCTATTTGCAGAAGGCATTTGGGGAATCCTTATGAGCTACAAACTCAACAGGTTTGGGTAACACTGAGTCACCCTGCGTCACCCACTGAGTTCTGTTCCCATGCCTATGATGGGGAACCCAATGGTACAATCCGTGGTCCCACAGAAGCTACTGTGCCACCACGTGACATGACATGATTTACTGCTATGCTCCCCTCAACATTCACATCTCGTGTTCACTCAGCCTGTGATGCCGACGGTGCTGAACGAGGTCAGTGTGTGACACAGGGACTGAACATACCTACGCGGCTCAGACGAGAAGCGTTTTGCAAGGCTGACCCGGTCCCCTGCAGAGCCACCGCATCGAATCTTTGCTTTTGATAAAACATCAATAGCAGAAGGCACAAAACCATGGGAGGATATTTCTCAGTCCTGGCTTCAGGGAGAGGGAGACTAAACCAAACCTCATCTCCAATCACGGGAACAGATTTAGCAGTTTAATTGCTAACGATGCTAACGCTGTAATCCTGGCACAACGACAAAACCCGAGCGCTCTCCTGAGACACACATGGAGAACTCCCTGAGAACCTCTTGGCATGGCAAAACAGGACTAGGCTCAGGAGCACGTCACGGTAAGGCCAGTGTGTCCAAGCCACCTCCTGCCACGCTGACGGATATTCTTTAAATCTTGGCTCCTTTTGCAGGTAGGCACATAACAAGCAAAAAATAGCAGATCTCATGCAGTTCCAGAAGCAGCAATGCAGTGGCAGGTGACAAAGGCACAGTGGAGGCTCAGACTCATCCTCCTTGACAACACTGATACTACTGGCCAGGTTGGAGGCTTTGAGCAACCAGGTCTAGTGGGAGGTGTCTCTGCCCATGGCAGGGGGGTTGGAACTAGATGATCTTGAAGGTCCCTTCCAACCCAAACCATGCCATGATTGTATGATTCTACTGTAAACTCTCTCCCAGCCAGAAAAACACAGCTCATTCTTCAGCTAAAGCAGTTAAAGGGCCATCTAGTTACAGGCAGGGATTGGTAAAGCCCCGTGGGTCAGTGGTCTAAGGATGAATTTTAATTTCAGCTCCCCTCTTTAGCTATAATTAGTCCTGTAACGTTTATGCTTGAACTTGGCAGACTTAAATAGTGTTATCTGGGACCTCGCAGAAACTAAGATCCCAGGTTTGAATGGCAGCTACCTACCAGTCGGCTCTGTAGCATCCTTCGGCACCGCACCTTGACGGGTGGCTCATTCACCAAGAGCCCAGAAGCTGCTGTTAGCCTCAATGTTTTAGAAGATTTGGGTATTCATCAAGATGCTTCAATACACGGTCAGAAATCTAACATGAGGTTAACCTTGAGGGTACTGGCAATATCTTGAGTACAGTTATATGCACAATGTGTAGAAAAAACAGTAAGATTGCCAAGGTAAACACTTAGATTTAGGAAACACTGATCACCTGCAGGGAATGTATGCTGAGCAGATGCGACATGAGATTTTCCCTCTGCCAGCTCTGGCTGGGTTTTCAATGAAGTATCAGCGAGGATACCTTGGATGGGGTGATCTTTCCAGAGGTGGCAAGTCTTTGCTCCAAAGCACAGGACTCGTGGCTTTCCCAAGGTGACAGAGCACCTTAAGAGAAGAAAAAGCAAGAACTAAAGCTGCTCTGGCTGCAGCCCAGACCGCTCATCCATGCAAGCCCATCTTTACCCCATGGCCTTACAGCTGCCTTCCTCTTCCTCGTCCCAAATCTTGGATTACCAAAGAATTCTGCACCTAATAGACCCAGGATTCACCTGTCACTCTTTTCAGGATCAGATTATTTTTTAATTAAAAATCTCCTACAAAATAAAAAAGAGAGCAGGCGAGACAGTGCGAGTGAGCGAAAGGTATGCATTTTTAATTGGGTGCAATTAAAAAACTGCCGCCTTGGCATGGCATTGCCTTCGGCCAAACCCTATTTGCATGAGTAATTATTCACTCCATTACGAAGTCTGCTCAACTTTGCCTCCCTTGTCTTTGAAAGTATTAATAAATATTGATCAGACACACTCCTGTTTGCCTTTGCCCAAGCAGCTCTGATGGACTCATCTTCTGATGTTATCAAATAATGAAATATGAAAGAGTGAGTGGGATGAGCCCCTTGTTCTGTGATTTTTTATTTAGGCTCTTCATTTTACTTTCAGAAGTGTATTTGTCCCTGCCATTATAAATGCTCTTTTGATTATCAAGAGGAGGTTGAAAAAAAGCAAGTTAGTAAGGGATGAGGGAAATAAATGGACGACAGGTGAGGGAAGTCTCTGTTCAGTGAAATGCTGGCAAACTGCTTTGTTTTTTTTAAAGCTGAGATTTAAAACCAGGGAGAAGAATTAATATTTATTAAAAAGCTGATTCTATCATCTGACAAATAGGTTAATAAATAATAATAGCGGATTACCATACCTAACCAAAAAGCAAATTTAGCTTCCCAAGCCCTCAGTCGGCTTTCCCTGTGAGCACAGCCAAGCAGATGGGAGCTGATTTACCCTATGAAGATCAGCAGCCTGGGCAGTAAGAGCCTCCAGCGGTGAGATATCTGGGGTAAGAAGGGAACAGATCAAAGCTGAACTCACGAATCTTTACTCACCCGAGTATAAAGTCGGGGATGCGGCTGATGGGAACAAAGTGACCTGGGTGACTCACCTCCTCAGGGAAATCTTTTCGTTTGTACGCTTACTCACACAGTTATTATTTATTTGTATTATGCTGAAAAGCATAGATGGGAGTTGTTGAGTTGATCTGATATGACAGATTTTATACGCATAAACGTGGTACAAGTTCTTACAGAGCACCTCTCCCGATTTGCTATAGAAATACCAACGACTGCTATTTTATAAGGGGAAGGAAACTTAATCTGGCTCTAAGCCTTTAGCTCTTTAGGATGGCAAATGCCTGGCCAAACTCTCCACTTACATTCAGCTTCAGAGTTGATGGCCATATTTTGGGGGAGCGAGGAGGGAAGGAGTGTCTAAGGTGTCCAAAGTCCTTACTATCCTGCTCATACAGGATGATGAACTAGTTTTGATGGCTTGTATGACAAAGATTTGTTCTTTTTTAAAAAATAAAATCCATCCTTACAGTGCTCCTTTGTGAGCTTATCTCACAACTCCAAGTCAACCAACTGAGACATCTGTGCCCCGTTCCCCTATTGGCAATGGGATTGGGTTCAATGTTTCTGAACTAACCCTTGAATTCTTTTGGGCATTTTTTTTAGGACAAACACATACCTTAGAACAAATAATGCCTAATCCAAAGCCCAAATACAACTGTACTCTTTCTGCTCACTTTAGCGGGCTGGAATTGGCCCAGGACGTTCTACCACCATCTGAAGAACATCTTTGTACTAAGAACAAAGGAAAAGGAAAGGAAAGGAAAGGATAAATATCACTGGAAAGGAAAGGATAAATATCACTGGTGGAAATCATTCCCAGGTGAAAGAAAAAACATCCCATGGGCAAACCAAAACTGAAGAAACCAATTAACACACAAAACAGTTTTGGGTTTTTTTTTTAAATAGTTTTAAAACAAAACATCAAGTTACCAACAATGAACCCATTTTGCAAGGATGTATTTTGAGTATATATATATATATATATCAAAAGAGATGGTCTCTTGAACTCTATTCTTGGAGAAAGAGAAAAAAAATAAAGAGGCTTTCTCATTTAGAAAAAAAATCTCTGGAAAGGCAATCAGGATGAGACGAGCTCCTCTGAGGGCTATTAATACCGTTCTCCATTTAAATGCTAATGTTAACCTATAACCCAAGGCCTGTATGCAAAATTTTTTTTCAAAAGATGGCCAGGTGAATTCAAAATTAAATTCTGATTTCCCTGAGAATGACTTGATCTCTTCTTAAGAGAAGGACCTTCAGAAGAACAGTGTGATGTTTCAGGATAAAGGATCTTACTTTAATTATTCCTTCATTATACAGCTGGGCGCCCACTCTGCAGTAGTGCAGACAGAAATAGATTCACAAGGCGAGAACTCAGATCTGGGTGCTGACCTACCCAAAGGGGACAAAAAAAATCTGTACCGTATCTCCCTCCCTTTTGGGGGATTAGGGAGTCACTTCTATAGCACCCAAAAATATCTCAGGTACTCTAA
>VUYV01000580.1:242805-300318 GCA_008711295.1 Anarhynchus alexandrinus | reverse complement strand
CCTGGCCAAACTCTCCACTTACATTCAGCTTCAGAGTTGATGGCCATATTTTGGGGGAGCGAGGAGGGAAGGAGTGTCTAAGGTGTCCAAAGTCCTTACTATCCTGCTCATACAGGATGATGAACTAGTTTTGATGGCTTGTATGACAAAGATTTGTTCTTTTTTAAAAAATAAAATCCATCCTTACAGTGCTCCTTTGTGAGCTTATCTCACATCCCTGCAAGTCAACCAACTGAGACATCTGTGCCCCGTTCCTCTATTGGCAACGGGATTGGGTTCAATGTTTCTGAACTAACCCTTGAATTCTTTGGGCATTTTTTTTAGGACAAACACATACCTTAGAACAAATAATGCCTAATCTAAAGCCCAAATACAACTGTACTCTTTCTGCTCACTTTAGCAGGCTGGAATTGGCCCAAGAAGGTCTACCACCATCTGAAGAACATCTTTGTACTAAGAACAGATAGGAAAGGATAAATATCACTGGTGGAAATCATTCCCAGGTGAAAGAAAAAACATCCCATGGGCAAACCAAAACTGAAGAAACCAATTAACACACAAAACAGTTTTTGTTTTTTTTTTTTAAATAGTTTTAAAACAAAACATCAAGTTACCAACAATGAACCCATTTTGCAAGGATGTATTTTGAGTATATATATATATATCTCAAAAGAGATGGTCTCTTGAACTCTATTCTTGGAGAAAGAAAAAAAATAAAGAGGCTTTCTCATTTAGAAAAAAAATCTCTGGAAAGGCAATCAGGATGAGACGAGCTCCTCTGAGGGCTATTAATACCGTTCTCCATTTAAATGCTAATGTTAACCTATAACCCAAGGCCTGTATGCACAATTTTTTTTCAAAAGATGGCCAGGTGAATTCAAAATTAAATTCTGATTTCCCTGAGAATGACTTGATCTCTTCTTAAGAGAAGGACCTTCAGAAGAACAGTGTGATGTTTCAGGATAAAGGATCTTACTTTAATTATTCCTTCATTATACAGCTGGGCGCCCACTCTGCAGTAGTGCAGACAGAAATAGATTCACAAGGCGAGAACTCAGATCTGGGTGCTGACCTACCCAAAGGGGACAAAAAAAATCTGTACCGTATCTCCCTCCCTTTTGGGGGATTAGGGAGTCACTTCTATAGCACCCAAAAATATCTCAGGTACTCTAATAAGAAAGTCAAAAAGGTTAAGTATGAAGCACTTACAGACTAAATCTAGACAAAAACCACAAGACAGGACAACGAGCATGCAGGTGAAGAGGAAAAAAGACCAAAGCTGCAGTTATAAAGTCACTCAATTTTGATTCATGTGGATCTTGGTGGAACCATTACATTTAAATATACAGAGGAGGTGAGTGAGTGCGGGAAGAAAAGCCAGAGCAGGAAATGAGGTGACTTCCGTTCACGTAATGCAGAAGAAATGGATTTTCAGGACTGGCTTGACCGAGAAGAGAAGCACATGGGGCTGTTCTGTCCATGGAGCACGAGACGTTGAGGTGGGGAAGGGAAAGAGATGCGGACGGAGCTGATGGTTACAGGGCACCGGAGGTGGGGCGGGAGAGGTGAGCTCTAGCATGCAGGATTTTGCAAAGCAAGTTCTCAAAACTTGAAATACCAAGCCAAGGAAAATCCACATAAACCAGCAATTACTGTAATTTCTACACCTCATGAAGACTGCAATGATGTTTGCATACACGCGTCAGTGATCAGCATTTTAAAGCAAGTGTCTGCAAGTACGGATGCCGGCTCCTCTTCCACCTTGAGAGCTTATGATAACAAAATAGAAACGAGTGATGGAAGGTACCTGCTACATCACATACCCACTCTCTAAACTGCTGCTCATCTTAAACTGCATCCTTCAAGTCCTCTACGCAGTTACAACACGAAAACATACAAGAGAATATCATTACCCTCAGGACACTATGCCACAGGGGAATGTATATCCTGATCATGATTTCTCAAGATTTCTTTCTTGATTTTAAATTAACCTGGAGCAGTTCTGGGCACAACAATAGTCATACCCGTTCTCTGCCTCCAAAAGAACCCAAAGTGCTTTAGGAATTCACACAGCTTTAGATGTCCACATCAGAGACGTCATTGCTGTGCTAGTCAACCTCAGCTCCTCTTCCAAACCATGCCAAGAAACGGACACCTCCTGGGGTGCGATGAACTGTGGAAGAGAAGCACCTATTTGCCTCCATGGACTGTGGAAGGAACCTAAAATTAGGCCAAAAGTGTCTGCGTGCTGCTGTGATCTACATCTTCTCCAGGTGCACCAGAGCCCACCTCGTTCACAGCCTCTGGGAAGCCCCATCTCCGCACACTGCAACACGCGGCACAGTTTGGGGCAGGAGGCCCAGACGGCTCTGAGCTCTGTTACTACAGTAGGAGAGTGTCAAGAACGTAAAAAGCACTTGAAAAGCTAAAATGTGCAAACACCCAAGATGTGAAATGGTTTGCGCAAGAAAATAAAACATGAGTGGAAGCAATAAAAGTGAATTTATAATATAATGGTGCTTCACGCTCCTGCGGTACCTCTGCAAATCACAGTCCTTAATAAATACTCAGGGCTGTGATGTAAGGATAGTATTAGCTTTTTTTTTACAGCTGGAAGAACTGAGATAAAAATTAAGTCATTTGTCCAAGGTAGAAAAGAGTATCAGAGACTGGAAGCCCTCGCACCTTGATCGGCACCGTATGCCCTTTTGGGACTGCAGCGCACAGAACTCTGATCGGGGTACAGAGCCAGGCAAGAAACATAGGTGTATTTATTCAAAAGGGTGTAAGTACAGCTTCTTAATTAAAGACAACCAGATTAGAAAACACAATTACTTTCCTTCTTAAAACTTAAACCACACCGACAACGTACAAAACACTATAGACAAATCAGCTCCCCCACGCGTTGCCCTCGATGCAGATTAAGCGGCTCTGTTTTAACGGCTAGTTTTGGAAAAATACCCCAAAACCCAGGCAACACCTTTGGGTGCTACGTGCAGCCCTGCGTCACTGCAGCATTTGGTTTTCGCTCTACTGCAAATCTTTTTGTAGGACACAGATGATAAATCACCTGTAAAACGTGGAGGTAATTAGCAAGGGAAAAGGTAAGGTACGGGCAGGATTTCGCTACTCTTCCAAAAGATCTCTCCTTTTCTCACTCCACCTTTTCATCCTGATACCGGCTCAGCTCTACCTTTCTTATTGATATTTCCTTCTTATTTCCTTTTCCCTTCCCCCGCTGGTTTGTCACTCCTGACTCGGCCAACGTTGCCCCGCTGGGAACGCGAGATGCCTGGGGAATCTCTGTGCGTCCGGCGGCGGCATCACGGCGGGGAACCCCTGCACGTGGCATATCGAAACCATTCCCCCAACAACTCCAACCACCCTGGCACCGTGCAGCGATACACTGTAATTACACGGCTTTTCAAAGGATGGATAAATCCATTAAACCCCATTAAATAATTTTTCAAAAACAATGTCTCAGACACTCCTTGTAGCTCCATGCCGGCTGCTATAATGAAGGACGGAATTTCTCGCTCTCCAAATGGAACTTTATAGGGTATTAAATAAGCACCCTCAGCACTTATCTAAATCTTTAATTAGTTCTATAATATACTGATGATATCAAGGCTAATTAAATTTATACAGATAAAGAGCAATGAAATTCTAACCAAGTGAGCTGGAAAGTACATATTAAATAGTAAATTTAATGGTTCAAGCAGATAAATGCAATTTTATATAAAAACATTAAATTCAATTTACATGTTGTATTAAAATTGATTTTGAGTGTGCAAATGATTGGAAAAAATCTTTTTAATATATCAGTAAAAGTGCTAATCCGGCCTGTTTAAATATCAGTTATTAATGCCAGCATTTGCAAATAAGCCACACACATTTGCATTTTTACTGCATATAGTAAAAAGAAAAAAATTATCTATACCATATGCCAGTTTATAAAGAATATTAAGCAATTTTTCCCCTTGCCTCATGCATAAATGAGAGGAAACGTGGAAATGAATGTAGCCCGAAAGGAGAGAGAGTCAGCAGTTCGATGGAAAGTACTGCAAAGATTGCTCCAGTCAGCAAAAAATAATACAATTTTAGCTACCCTTTGGGAACAACAATTACTGTGGCAAAACCCCCCAGCTTTATTTAGGATCAAGTGGCTTGGAACTGGATACAAAAACCTGACGGTGTAATTGGGGAGATGCTCAGTGGTGCAAGTTTGCTGATTTTTAATAAAACCAGGAATGTTTGGGAGCTAGCGATGGGTGAAGGACATGTCTGATGGGATCTGCTTGCTAAGGGGCAGACCAGGCTGCAACACGTGAACAGCGGTAGGAAATGACAAGGTCCATCAAGTCAATGCCTGCCTGTAGAAGGTTGTGGTTGGGCCTTGGGGCTTCAAAGGAGGTTTGAGCCACTTGCTGGAGTCAGGCAGACAGCCCCAAATCCTTGAAAACTCCAGTTTGTGGGGTTTTTTTTCTGGCTACCTTTGTTCATTCAGTTTGAACACTGCAGTGGCTTCAGAAACTAGGGGACCGAGATTTTTTGTGGATGTGCTGACACCAAATTTAGTTTGTTTTAATTTTTTTGTTGAACATGTTGCTGTTTCTCATGGAAGAGCCCTTTATTGGATTCACTTGCTTCATGGCACTATCGTTTCTTCTGGTAGTACTGTCCAGCGTCGTTACCTTGTGCCAGCCTAGAAAGCATTGAGGTCAGGGGAATGACCTACAGACCCCTGCTTGCTCAAGACCAATCCAAACCAGGAGGAAAACAGAATGGTGTAGCAGCCTCAATCCCTACCCACTGGCTCCTCTTTATCAATTACCACCACCACCAAGACTTCAAGGGGATTGATTGCCAGGATCTCCTAGCTATGAACGGAGTAGAAATGGGGCAAAGTCACTTCATCCTACACTAAAATAGATAGTTATATTGGGTTGAAGTGCCCTGTGGAGGTTGTTTATTATAAAGAAACCAGGCAGCCAGGAGGGATTCAACGCCAAATTTTTAGATGACCGAAAGTAGGGGACATCAACATAGACCTATGGGTCTCCTTGATGAAGGAGTTAATGCTTAAGACCTTCAACACTCTCCTCCACGCTTTCTCTGTTGGCCACTGGCCAGATGAACATTTCATCACACCTAATATGCCAGTTCTCAATACTTCTCCTGATGCTTAGAAACCTTCAGATTTGCAGACTAGAGGTATTTATGGCCAGCTGCTACTCGTTTGCGCTTGCAGCAATATTTTTGGTTGAAATTGCTTTTCCCTTTCTAACATACTTAGGGCAAAAGGCGTATTTACAGAGGGAAGCCATCGCCTCTCTAAGGTATTGTTGTAGTAGGCAAAGCAAGAAGGCTACTTTTTATTCCTCCTTTTGAAAAATACCGCTCCTGAAAGAACATTCACCTAAGCCAGAGCAAGTATTGACACTGCTGTGTGCAGTACAACTGGGGCCTCTTCTGGCCATTCTTGGTGAAATTTTAGCTCCAATGATCTCAACTTTTTGAGCCAATGGATCTGCACTATGGTATTTTTTTTTTGCCAGACAACACAAACCCTTAGCATTTAAAATTAAAAACATTATCAAGGCAACATCAGCGCAGGGTAAGACCCCCAGCCATAGATGTGATTTCTATCTCCACTCTCCACTGCATGGAAAAGCCAGGTCTGGTGGTCTTAATGATGGAGTATCTCGGAAACGCATCCTTTCGCTCACCGCTCCTTACGTACAGGCTGCAAACCCCAAATAGATTCCACTGCAGCGCGACAGTGGCTCCTTGGGAACAAACTGGTCCCTACAGAGTGAGAAGAGAATCCCAGCGCTGCTTCTAAACTGATGGAGTAGTTCATAGCCACGAAAAGCAGAGCAATTGCTCTGAACTGCTATTTTTATCTCATTCCAGAAACGCATCCTCTAACCGTGCAAAACCTCCAGACGATCAACAAGAACTCTGCTGTGAGAACTGAACATGTAGGTTTTTGTATGAATTTGTTAACCTCCTCTTTCAGCTCCCATCTGTCCATCTCAAAGCACTTTAGAGACACCATGTATGCAACTTCTCCCTTTTTCTCAAAAGGCTGCTTTGCAGTTGAGAAAATGAAGGTCCGTTGAGTTTAAGGGGTCAGAGTGAAGTCCTTCATACGTGCAACGGGATGGCTACAACCCAGTACCAGCCATCCCCGTGCTGATGCTCACCCAGTAACCTCCCAAGGCCAGCTTCCCCGCTGGTGTCCACCTTTGAACCCCCTCCAGGGACAAAAAGCACATTTTCCTGACGATTCTTTGAATCTGCACATTTGCATGCTACAAGTGAAGGAAGAATGAATTTCGCAGAGCGCACCAAACAGTTAACAGATGGCAAAAAATTACAATCATTTACTGAGTTGCGTTGGGCTTAAGAAAACAACCTGGAATATGAAGGCACTGAATCTTATTAAAAAAGACATATTTTACATTTTGCTTCTTCATAATACAAGCTGTTCTTCATGAAAGCAAAAAACTTGCTATTATTTGCACCTCTTCTCCTCTTCTCTTTGTTTCTGCACACATGACAATGTGGAATACATATCTGATATATGACTTCCGTATGCACTTGAGAGACTGACTCCAGCTTTAGATGTTAATGCACTTAGGTGATGTGAGATGTCATCTGAATTTTATATCTTTTCCATATTATTTGATCTCAGATCTGGAATACAAATTGTAAAATACAAGGCAAGCTTTACGGCTTTCAATAAAATCCCAGTTAGAGATTACACACTGCAGACCATTTCCTGAAAGCGATACGCATCTGTATATGTTGACATCATATGTATATATTCAAAAGCAGTGGTCTGAATTTAATTATTTTAATATTTTCTTAAAATACATGAATCGAGGTGGGGTTTTTTTGTCTTTACCTGAGTGTATGGATTTCTCTTGGCTACGAAGCCCAGGTTCATTACGGGACAGATTTAATTGCTACATCAGAGTTTGTGTGTTGATATTCTACATCTGATGTGCGAAAGTTCAGGGACGCCAATCAGGCACGGTGCAGATGCCACTCTGCAAAATGTTCTCAGACAGTCTCCATCTGTCAGATATGGTAATACTTGCGCTCCATCAATAATTCACCTCCTTAACTCCATGTTTCCTGCATTTGAGTCAGAATTTTTAATGTCAGCCTCACCAGAGGATCTACCTTGGACAGACAGGAGTTGCCTGATCTGCATTCCCCATTCACACTGTGGTTTTGTGCCCTGGAGCCAGATGCCTTCTGCAGTTAAGAATCATCTCTCAGTTTACTCAGTTTTTTACCGATTTAGCTGCAAAAATCACGGCTTCCCCTTTGGGTCAGCATTTTCATCTCATCCAAAGATGGAAGTCAGAGGGCAATGCGCGGCCAGCAGGGTGAAGGAGGGGATTGCGCTCCTCTGCTGTGCTCTGGGGAGACCCCCTGCAGTGCTGCCTCCAGCTCGGGGGCCTCAGCACAGGAGAGACATGGACCTGGTGGAGTGGGGCCAGAGGCGGCCCTGGAGATGCTGCGAGGGCTGGAGCCCCTCTGCTGGGAGGACAGGATGGGAGAGTTGGGGGTGTTCAGCCTGGAGAAGAGAAGGCTCCGGGGAGACCTTTGAGCCCCTTCCAGTCCCTAAAGGGGCTCCAAGAAAGCTGGGGAGGGACTTTTTTATCAGGGCCTAAGGACAAGGGGTAATGGCTTTAAACTAAAAGAGGGAAGATTAGAACCAGATATAAAGAAGAAATTTTTAGACTGCAGGTGGTGAGACAGTGGCCCAGGTTGCCCAGAGAGGTGGTAGATGCCCCATCCCTGGAAACATTCCAGGTCAGGCTGGACAGGGCTCTGAGCAACCTGGTCTAGTTGAAGATGTCTCTGCTCATGGCAGGGGGATTGGACTAGATGACCTCTGAAGGCCCCTTCCAACCCAAACCATTCTATGATTCTAATGATGACAATCACACCTTAGTATCCAAAATCCAACTCAGATGGACCACACCTTTTCTGGGAAATCTCATAGTGAAAAACACTGGAGTGGCTGAACAACTAAAATTGAATGCTACTGCATGAGGTTGAGGAAGGAAGAATGGTGGGGAGCGGGAAAGCGGATGATGTAGTCATGGGTCAGGAACTGTTGAACGGCAATTTGTCCCCATGCCAGGCAACTGGCTCCAAAGAGCCTGCAAGAATTTGGTTAGATCCCAGAGCCAGGAGACAGGCCCATTGGTGGTCTCCTCTCTGTGTTGGGCTGTGGCTCCTTTGGGTGCTCATCAGTGGTCCCCTTCCCTAGAGGAAAGCAGTGTGGAAATCCATAGGGAAACAGTTGGAAGCGAGAATATTTCCTAGCAGGAGGGCAGATTACTGCCCTAATCATCAATGCTTCAGCACCAGCGAGAAAGAACGGTTCTTGGGTGCCCCAGTTATCAAAGACCTTTGCATCAGCCCCAGCTCTCAGCATCTGAAATGTGGAATGACAATCTTAGAATTTTCTTTGGCCAAGTCAGATGCAGCAAGTGACAAAGGAAAAGAAATCCTGATGATACCATGCAACGCTTACAAGTTTTACAGATCCCGTCGGCCAATAATGAGCCATCACCTGGAATGACCTGCCCATCCTCAGGCACCAATCTTCATCAGGTGGAACAAAACCACTGGTTGCACAATGCAGCTGGTGGAAATCCTTCTTTAGGGACACCGATAAGGACACGTGGCTTGGCAATAGAAGGAATCACGAGTAGCATTAAGTTGGCCAAGAACTCCAAAACAGACCAAAAGTGAATGAATTAAGGATCTTGCTGGTTAGAGAGTAATTAACTGTAGAGGGAAATGGAGGAACATATCTCAGTCGGCTTAAACACAGGTGTCTAGTGCAACCGTTTCAGATGGGGTTTGGGTCTCCTGTAACCCCTGTGTCACACCCACCAGCCCAGCTCACATACCGATGCTATCCGAGGGTCTTTCAAATGGCACTATATTTAGGAAAGTGAATCACGTCCTTAGCAAGTCACCGGTAAATGTGGGAACAGAGACTGCTCCAGGTAGGGTCAGAGAGTTACTCAAGCCAGCTTTTAAGCAGCAGAAGCAATTCAGCCACTTTAGCATGTCAGTCTGCTTCTTGGAGACGGACTAACCCTGAGCAAAGGCCACGCTGAGCTAGCACCATGGAGGGCACAGCCAACCGAAGGTTCTTGTGCTTGTGCACGTGATGAGCGTGTTTGTTGGAATGTGTTGGCACAGGGCTGCTGGCTGCAGGAATCCTGGGCTCTGCTCCTCCCTGCACTGGAAGACAAGCACCCAGGGAGCTGCCATGCAATGCAGGAGTGGTTGTACCAGGCCACACCATGGCCCACCAAAAGTCCATGTCCTGGTGTCCCACTCTGACTGTGGTCAACAGCTCCTGCCCAGAGAGGAGCAGGTCAGTGATGTTTCTCTAGATCACCATCCCAGCTACTGGGCACTCACTGAGCCGGAGGGATGCCTCTGAGACACCCTGAGAAGTGCTCTTACCTCCATGGGTACGTTCTACACATCTTGGGGCTCCTGCTTGTGGAGAGATTTCTATACGTGGCTGAAAGGAGCTGGAAAATTGGCCAACTCTGCTGTACGGTTCCTGGGCTATACCTCCCCTGGATCCTACTGTTGAAATACCTAACGCTATGTCATGGATTGACCCTGTTGGTCCTCTCAGTTCTGCTCTTTTTGTCCTTTGCTCATTTTCCCTCTTGTCTCCTACATTCTAGCAGGAACTGTCCCCGGGCCATTGCCACCTCCTGCTCCTCTCTCCTGTCCTCAACCGTGACCTTGAAAACACCCTTCCCAGAACTGGCCACATCCTCACTGGTCCCCCTTGTGTCCCAGCACCGACATTTTACACCCTACCAGCCGTGTCCTGCTGCTCCTACATCCTCCAAGTGAAACATTTCCGATTCCCGGATGCCATTGCATCGCTAGGTTGAGCCGCTCCCCGGCTCAAATCTAATTAAGAGAGAGACCTCTGCAAAAGATACGACTTCAGTGCATGGAAAAGTGATGAGCAGCGACTCTTAGAAACGTATCGCGCGGCATCAATATCTGTTATTTCCTAGCAGATTACCGGGTATGAAGCATTGCAGTTTCTAATGAGATCTGACTGACAGGGTAAACCAATCTGCTACTTAAGGACTCGCATGTGTCTTTCTATCTGTGGGGCTTGTGCTAGAAAGATGCAGCCTACTGTGAAAAAGGCAGGACATTTTTCTAATTGCTTCCATTTGCAGGCTGGAGCTAGGCAATAGAGATGCATTTCAAGCTGACAATCCAATATTTACCTTTATTTCAGCTGCAGACAAATGCCTGGGACGGTTGTTCTTCACACGCTGATGGTTCCCCCCTTTTCTCTCCAATTTTTCGTGTGTCACACCAACTACCCTTCTTAAAAAATCTGTCCTTCCCTCTAACAGCTCTGTTTGCTGTGCATTTAAGCAGAAGCTCCCAGCAGATTCCCACACCTTCGGCACACGAGCTCAGCACACCACCTCACCTTTAGGCACAGGAGCAGAAAGCAATTTTGAGATCAAACAGCAGCTCCAAGCAGGTTATGTGAGAGCTCAGACATGGAGTTCACATTCACATACACTAACGGGGACATCTATTCCTGTGGGATGACTCTGGAAGTCTGTTCAGGCTCAACAGGGAGTCTGGTGTTAAATTTTGACCTTGCTTGAACAGTGTCCACCAAGGCAGTCCAAGGCTAGAGCACAGAGACACCTCAAACCAGAACTATCTCCATGGTGTTATTTGACCCTTTAGGAACTATAAGACGTAACTGCAGATTTGATTCTTACATCCCCATCTGGTTGGCAATTTAAACAGCGTTTAAACGGCCACACTAGACCTGGGGTCTGTCATGACATTTAGGATCCATTTCAAGGTTGTAACCTTTTAGTAAGATCATGACTACCAACCATTCATCTTCCATGCTTGCGTGGCCCGTGTGCCTTCACACCCCAGCTACTGTGTCTCCAAACAGCACCATGGAGGTCTTTCAGATTTCAATCTGCTGTGCCCGGCAGTGCCCAATGCCATAAATACACCACCTGTTTCAGGAGGGATGCTGTAAAAGGAGTATTTTCACTCTACCTTTAATAAGTCTGCTCAGATCACCATTGCCATCCCTGCATGTTGCTATCTCAGTGTCCCCAGTGCAGACATGGTTGCAGCCCAACATCTTGTGTGATGCTTGATGTGATTTGACATCCCTGTTGGAATGGGTCCAGAGGAAGGGCACAAAGATGGTCAGAGGGCTGGAGCACCTCTCCTATGAGGAGAGGCTGAGAGAGTTGGGGTTGTCAGCCTGGAGAAGAGAAGGCTCTGGGGAGACGTTAAAGCCCCTTCCAGTACCTAAAGGGGGCCTACAGGAGAGCTGGGGAGGGACGTTTTACAAGGGCATGAAGTGATAGGATGAGGGGGAATGGCTTCAAACTGGAAGAGGGGAGATTTAGATTAGATATTAGGAAGAAATTCTTTACTGTGAGGGTAGTAAGGCACTGGCATGGGTTGCTCAGAGAGGTTGTTGAGGCCCCATCCCTGGGGGTGTTCGAGGCCAGGCTGGACATGGCTTTGAGCAACCTGGGCTGGTGGGAGGTGTCCCTGCCTATGGCAGGGGGGTTGGAACTCGATGATCTTCAAGGTCCTTTCTAACCTAAACCATTCTATGATTCTATGATTTCCACGGCTGTGGAAGTGCAGAGGACGAAGTGAAGGCAGGAGGAGAAGGTGCTTGGACTCAACTGAGAGAACAGGATTGCCAAAAGGTTCCTATGGCATTTTTAAAGCAAGCAAACAAACAAAGCTGCTCTCTACGCACACAAAAGCCCACTTAGCCCCTTCATGGCTAAAGCCAGTGGTGTATCACGTGTGTTTTATGCTTGACGTGGACCTGGAAATGAGCTTTCTTATTCACCTTCATATTTCTACAGGACAAGACAGGCTGCATTAACCTAGGCAGTTTCTGGACACCGTGGTGGGACTGCAGTTTTGGTCTCCTGGTCCAGACTGAGACCTGGTGTGCAGATCGTGCAGCCTGGGAAGCTGGTGGGAAAGCCCTCTTTCCAGCCCACTTATTTCATGTTTCATGAAAAAATCAAAGTGCAAGGAGAGGCTGAAGCACCCCTGCCCCGGGTGGGATGGACACCTGAGGCTGGAAACGGGGCAGAACTCCTTGGCCCACCCATTGAGCCCACACCACACCACTGCTGACAACATACAACTTAAGTTTTGCTCCGCATTTTTGCTCTGATCACCCACATACCAAACAATTCTGTGCAGTCAAATAAAGCGAACGTTGACGAGTACTCTGTTATTTGCAAGAACCACCACCAAGGTGACAGTGAATACCAGGGCTCACGCCCACGGGACGTGCTTTCAAAACCGGGTCTGCCAAGAAAACCAACACCCACCCTACGTACTGCAGACCTGGAGAAACAAAACCATCCGATTCCAGCTGGACAGCCAGAGTTTCCTAAACTCAGACCTTACATTAAAGCAACTGCAGTTCTACAAGTAACTGGTCAGTGGCTAAGCATGGTCACAGAGGGCAAAGTCACTAAAGGCAGAAATTAAGAAGAAAAACTTCTAACAAGAAAAATCCCTTCCCTTTAATTACCATTAGCAATGCAGCATGACAGAGAGAGATAAACACACACGCACCTACACAAATAAGGAGCTTGGGAACACAAAGTAATTACTTTGATTTTTTTTTTTTCCCCACCGACATTCAAAACTTATTAGTCTCAAGAAAGCACATATCAGCAAAAGACTGTCACCTCAGGGATAAATGAGGAATTTGTTTGTAATTCATTTCTAGGAGAATATATCCTGACGTTGTTAATGCAGAGTAGGAACGTGCTCTGGCCAAGTCTAACCGCCAAAACCACTTCTTAAAAACGTCTATTCACATCTTCCTGAGCTTGTTTCCCTGGAAATGTGAACGCCGGTTTCTGCTGGCTGAGAAGTTCACCCCCATTGATTGCTTCACTAACGCACCAAGAACCAAGCAAAGAAAGTCAATGAAGCCTCTCAGTTTTTCAGTCCATTTCCAGTTTAGGAAAATTGAATTAATCTCTTTACTCAGCGCAACTCAGACATCCACATTCAGGCAATGAAAATCATTACAGAGGCCACTAAAACCTATATCTTTAAAGGTTACAGTGCGAAGATTAAAAGCGCCTCTGGGAAAAACTGAAATGGCCGATCAAAATAAAACCGTTGAGTCAACAGTGGAAAGCCTGGGCAGCACCGGCGCCTTCCAGTACCGACTGGTATTTTAAGATGCTTCCTCCGCTATATGGAGCGACGCTGGGCAAGAGTGGATGCTACGTGATTTCACACACCACAGCGTGTTCGGACATTAGGGACGTTAGGACCTGCCAAATGAATTCAGCCCCATAATCCAGTTAATACGGGGCTGCTCCTGGGTGTAGAAACCTACCGAGGGGGTTTACGGATTGATCTGCCCACCTGCAAAGTCACCTCCTGACCTCAGAGAGCCGAGGAGAGGCTCGTCTTACCTAGTGATAGACGTCTGCCGCGGATAATTCCACCTGAGCAGGTCACCTCTGCTCCCCGATCCTCGTGAGAAAGCAACAGGCACTCCCAGGAGGCCCTTCATCTCATTTCAAAGAAAATTTAAACCAATTCAGAAAATCGCACTCGAAGCATGCTCACTTCTCGCTGCTTGCTGTAAAGGGAGCCGAGGGCAACCAGCTCCGATGGAGACGTGACTGTGGCGGACCTCTAGTTATAGAGCGAGTATTCATCGGTTCAAGGGGTCAACGCATATATCTGAAAGTTAAACTCAGGCTTAAATACTTGGTTGGACTTGCGTGCGTGTTCTTTGGGCTGCCACGGCCCACGTGTCTGCGGAATGCCTGGTGTGTGTTTTCATTACAAAGCCAACAAAATCCCCTCCTTGAGGAATTTATAATCCATGCAGTCACCAAAGGAAAGGCAGTGACGTGCTCTGTCATTACCCGGTGGTTCAGCCACTTTCTTTCCATCTTCACGTGCTCAAGTGCTCTCATTACGTGAAAATTACTTAAGGACAAACATGAGAAATGTCATCCCCCACGAGTCAGGCTCTTTGCTTCCAAACATCTGGCATATCACCGTTAGGGCATTTTGGAGGTTTTTTTCCTAATGAGGAGGAGAATCGGCAGCAGGCAAGGCATTTCCCAGACACATGCAATGAATAAGAAACCTGCTACTCAGCAAACCTGAGAACTAAAGTTGTCCATCCTCAGGCTGGAGCGGTGCCAAATGGCCCAAAGATGGTGTGGGAAGAGCAGTGACTTCTGCACAAGGACGAGTTTGCTCCTTCTGCCTCCCCTCTGCTCCCACCTCGAGCAATTCCCTTCTTCCCCCCTGATGCCTGATCCTAATTTAAGATAAACTTCCATTTTCAGGAACATTATCATTTCAGAGCCTTACAGCTCATTTCCTCGTTTGTTCCCTCTCCCTCAGTTGTGCCAGCACAGCTGTTTGCAAGGCCCGCTGTGAACCAGACCGGGGAGCTGATCCTGCCAAAAAAAAAGAGAAAAAGCGGATGCAAAACCCAAAACGTTGCCCTTCCCCCCCTAAGCTGGATCGTTTCCCTGCTCTGATTTACTGCGGCGCATCAGGGCTCGCTGGGCAGAGAATGAGAGGAAGGTGGTATTGGCCGCGGCGTCGGCATCGCGGGGGTATATGAAAGCGCAACCACAAATTTGCACCGAGCCTTCAGAGCTGGATGCCGCTTTCCTCCTCTACGATGGTGCGCTGTAAAGAGCTGCTGATCTTTTGTTGTGTACTGACGACGCATTTGGCACAGCAAATAAAATACAGTCTGTTTTGGGGGTTGTTTTGCAGATGAGGCAGATAAAGCACCAAGTGCTGTTCTATGGAGTATTTCAGACCTGCACAAACCGGAGGCGTTTGGATCGACTCACTTCCGATGTCCATCAGGATGGCCAAAGATGGGAGAAACAAAGTCCTTCCAGCAGCTGATTTAACCGATCTACTTTGGGTGTATTGACCCTGCAGAAGGGGAGAGGGCTGAAAGGACCCAGGTGACAGAAGACTGCCCAGAGCACAGCCCTCATACAGATTATCCTGGGAAGAAATTTACCATCTGCAGTCACTGACAGTGAATGAAAAGGAATTTTAATCCTTCAGACTTCAGGAGAGAGACTTAAGCCAGAGATACCATAAAGATCCCATCTCCAAATGTGCCAGGACACATCAGGCTTCACACAGAAGTCTGGTTTTGTGGCAAAGAAGAAATACCTGGAGGGGATGGTCATGGGTCAGCAAGAAGAGCTCAATTCCTGGCGTGGGGAAGGCTTCCCTTCCCAAAATGACAAACCTGGGACACCAAGAGATGGCTTCTGAGGCCTGGGGGAACATGGGATTCAGAGCGCGGGTCCTCCTCGCTCTGGCGAGATGACCTGAGAATCATTTTCAGGCTTCAAGGTGTTGCCTTTCTTGTACATCTTGGCACCACAGGCCAGTGATTCAAAGACTGGCCAAGCTCCTCTCTAAAACATCATGGTCGTAAAGCTTAGATCTGAATTCCACCAACCTCTTATCCTGGAGAACCGAGGAAGGGACAAGGAAAGCTTTTTGGTTCCCGGAACTGCAAGGAGATTGGGTGTGTGCATGCACGAGACTGAAAACAGCCAATCTTGGCACAGATGTGTTAAGTAGAAATGCTTGACCTGTGGTGAACTGGGACCCATCTGAGATCTCCAGTCTTGGGCGTCAATGTGAGCTATCTGGGAATACTGCATTTTCCAGTGTGGTCTCCATAAATATCCATAAAGCTTCTGAGCCGGTCAGAGGAACCAAGACCTTTTCCAACACACGAGTGGTTGGTGGAGCTCGGTGTGGGGTATGCTGATCTCTAACACGTGTCGAGTGGATGTCTTGACAGAAGACCTGATTCTCAGCACTGCTCTTACTTCATCAGTGAGCTCTTTGGTTTCTCCCCGCTCTCTTGTGACCAACCAGATGAACTGCGTGGCCAGCCATGCGCTATTTCCCTGTGCACCTCCACGGAGGATAGAAGAACAGTGATTTGGGTTTCCTCAGATCAGTCACGTCTTCCAAAAACCCCTCTCGTTTCTGCGCGGAGGAGCTGGGCAACTCCAGCAAAGGACATGGCCACACTACGGCTTCCAGAAGCTCACGCAGGACTGCAGAAGCTGAAAGTTTGGGAAGTGCCAAGCAGGCTCCTTGCTGTAAACGTCCTGTAATGCGGAGAGCAGTCAGAAACCCCAGGAAGCGCTCTATGAAATGTTGTGAAGGCATAAATTGGTGTCCTACTAAAACTCAGAGCAGCTGCAGATTTAACTGGAAATTAAACTACATGGATGGGTGATTTGTTCCAGCGTAGTTTTAATGAGTCCGTAACAGGGCGGCTGTTTGGGATGCACGGGGCATCACCCAGCAGCACCCGTCTGGTGAAGGACCGTAGGGGGACACAGTCTCTGATTCCCCAAAGCACACTGGGGAAGCAAAAGGAGGAAGGGGAGGAGGGGGACATCAAGCTGAGGGGTGGTTTTTAATCCTCTGTGGTTGGGATTTTTGGTTAATGCAGTGAAACCACTAATTACAGCTAATTAAACCTGCACTGAGATCAAAGCTCAGCGGAAACTACAGGGGGGAGAAAACAAGAGAGAAAAGAAAGGAGAAGAAAATACGGATTTTGTTGTAACCAAGTCCTTAATTGAAAACTAAAGCAGCTTTGTTAATTAAAAGCAGCAAAAACAAAATGAGGGCATGCTCCACAGATACACAACATGAGTCCAGCATCGCGATGGAGATAACACGTCTTTCCCACGCTGTCAGCAAAGAGAAGCTTTTCTTCCAGAACTTGTTCTGCTTCTGGCTCCTCCATAGGGAAGGGTCTTCCTAGGATCCATACTGCAAAGCATCGGTGACTTTGACCTTCCACAGCACCGAGCACCTCGGGCTATAAAGTGGGGGGAGAGGAATTCCTCCAGACAAACACATTTACAGTTTTTATGAACAAGTAAGAGTTCTTCCCACCAACACCAAGACAAGAGGAGATGGGTCAGTGACCAGCACCTCTATACCAGGGTACCAAAAAAACCCCACTGGTAGCTGACTGCAAAAGGAAGAGGTTCAATCCGTAGGGTTGTCCAGCCCTGACAAGATGTTGTAGGATATATGTGTGACAGCCACCCGCTGTCCCTGACGTGCAGAGAACATTGCACATGTGTTGATATTTCACCCCCAATGTTGACACCCATCCATAGCGACCGCACATCTGGGAGACCGTCACAGCTATTTCATGATGGTAGTGGCTCCGTTGAACCTGGGAACCGAAAATCCTCACACCTGACCTGTAGGAGAGGTAATGAGTGAGGTCAACATGGACCCAAGACTCCGTGCAACAGCCGCTCCTGGACCACAGCTAGATCTCAGCTATTTTACTCTTTCTTTTGTGCCCATATCCCTCATGTCTTGGTCCACGCATTATCCTGTACTCAGTGATTAACAGTTCATGGCAAATGAGCCGTGGGCGTGACTTGTTGCAGTTTGCCCCTTTTTCTGAGCTGAGCCCCACGATACTGACTGCATCACGGCATCTCCCCGGCAGCTTTCTGGGAACATCAGCTCCGACAGCCAGGCTGCTCCTAACGCAGGGGCAGAAAGACATGGCTTTCAGGCAAGGAAACGTTGAAGTAGCAGGACTATTGTGTTTCCAAGTGCTGCAGCAGCAGGGAGGGAAGAAAGAACAGCTCTGCAGCACAGCCAACCATGGCTCAAGCTCAATTCTACCTGCAGTAGAAAGATACTACCTGCAGTCTCCTTTCTAGTGGTCTGCTCCACGTGCTTTTAAGTCTCCTAAGTGCTGTGCAGGATACCTGAGTTACAGGGCCTGGCACCCAAGTTGTCTACTCAACTAACATGGGTTTTACTCAAACTGAATGATCTTAAATGACCCAAATTTTCTCCTGGCTTGAGTGCAGCTGGCCCCAACGGAGAACATCTGAGAGACCCTTTTCATCCAGTTCTGAACCACAAGTGAAGACAAGCTGTGGAGGAGCATCACAGGAGCATTGCAGAGAAACCTGAGAGCAGAAGAACAGTTTGTCACTGAAGGAAGGGGATCCCGGTGAGGATCCGTTGGACGTGGGGTTCAACATGCACAAATCAAGCATCATGAGTGGCTCTTGAAGGAAGCCTCCTTCGACCACCTCCATCCTCAGGCAACCTGGGCACCCAGGCAGCAAACACAGCCTGCTGTTTCTGTATCTATCAGGAATGATATCAGAAAGAGAAATAACATTTGGCAATGAAAAGGACTTCTTTCAGAGCACCGGGATGTCTGAGGAATCTCCAATGCACGCTGGTTTCCCCTTCCCTCTGCAGCACCCAGTAGATGGCAGCAAGTTATTGCTTATTCCTCCTGCCTGGGAGAGCCTTGCGCATTAGGCAAGAGGTACAAATCTCTCCTGGCTCTGTATAATCAAACAAAAAAGATCCCCTGCCTGCCTGTCGGAGCAGGAGAGGAGCCCTGAGTGCCGAGCATCCGAACCGGAACTGCGCTCTGAAATAAAGCACCCTCCGAAATCCCGCTGCCGCGCTTCCGAGGTTGTTCCTGGTGTTATTTTCCAATTCTTTCCATGCAAGAATCAGAGGCGGACAGGACAACCCTGCCACCTCCATGGATGTCTGCGCTGAAAGCAACAGACCTGTTTGCACTGGGAAATTGTAGCATAAGGCCATCTCTGCTTCTTGTCACTGACTGAGCTACTCCTAAACCCGGAGGGTCTATATCCACTCTGCTGCTGGGATTCATTCCAACTTAGGAGCAAAAATAGAGTGTTTATTGGGTGCCTGGAGCAGAGCTGAGGCAGATCCGCTGCTTCCCAAACCCGCACTAGTCCCTTCCCATCACACTGTGTGGCCCCACGCAGACATCTCAGCACCTTGACCTTGGTAGCCAACCCAACCAGTGATGCAGCAGCTTGACACTGGTTTGAAAGAAAGCTCCAGCTCAAGCTGCATCTTCCTTCTTCTATACAGTCTTACCCTCCCCACCTAAATGAAGATGGGTTTTGGGTAAAGGGTGTGTTTTCAGGAGCCATTTATTATAGAATCATAGAATGGTTTTGGTTGGAAAAGACCTTGAAGATCATCGAGTTCCAACCCCCCTGCCATAGGCAGGGACACCTCCCACCAGACCAGGTTGCCCAAGGCCACCTCCAGCCTGGCCTTGAACACCTCCAGGGATGGGGCCTCAACAACCTCTCTGGGCAACCTGTCCCAGTGCCTCACCACCCTCAAAGTGAAAAACTTCTTCCTAATGTTCAATCTAAACCTGCCCTCTTCCAGTTTAAGGTAACTGGTGTTAATTTTAACTACATCATACAAATGCCTTGGCAGTTCTCACCTACTTGAAAACCAGTACGGGGACTGGTGCCGTTCTCTCCTGACTCTCTGCAGGTGGCTCTATGGGTGGAGGGAAGATGTTTGCCCCGAGAATATAAGAATACAAGCACATCGTAGCATCGTGGGTGTCACCGGGAGAGCACAGACGCAGAGGAATGAGGTCAGAGCAGCAGCTGCAGCTGTATTTTGCCGGGGAGCAGAAGCAAAGGTCATTTTTTTTGGTGAACGATAAAAATTCAAGCAGCCCTTGTACACCGATAGATGTGATCACAGGTGTCTGAACTACATTCCAAGGGCTTATTCATGGCCAACCTGTGAACAACTGTCTGGCGTGCTGATGGCTTCTCCCTATGCCTTCTCACTGGGGACCTCTCCGGAGTGGGTGGGACCTGGTGGCAGTGACAATGTAGGTGCCACATCTGCTAGAAAGATGTGGTCAGAGCCAAGGGTCCTGGTAACATCTTTAGCAGCAGGAAAAGATTCCTGGTCCCCGCAGGATGGATGGCCATCACGACCGCTAACTTGAATGGTAGCAGCAGGGAAACCTCCGATCTAACTCGTAGGTCTACAGACCCCTCTGGTTTTCTACACTGCAAACCATTTAAAGGATGAAGGACACTTTCAGACCCAGTAACGATGAGTAGCACCACTGAAAAACCTTTATCTCGGAGGTCAACGTGACATTGTGTTGTATGAAATGTTCACATTTCATCACTGGTCTCTCCCTTCCCCTTGCAACCACCTCAATTAACTTTCAAGAATAGGGCAATTTTATCACTGCTGTATGTCTGAGAAAGTGGTGGGTTTTTTTCCAATGAAAAACGAACATCTAAGAGTTGAATGATATTTTATTTAAGGATAAGTCTGAAGCAGAACCCTCTCCTTTTGACTAACTCTGATGAAATCTCTGCATAAACACACAAGTGGAATTTTTGGTGAGGATAGAGGGGGAGTAGGAAAGAAGGCACAAGGGAAAAGACCTGAGCTGGAATCCAAATTTGAAGCTGGATTTTATCCCTCTGAGGCCATAAATCTAATTCCGAGTCTGAAACTTCCAAAATTTGGAGGTATTTGGAACTCAGGCTCAGTCCCAGACTTTGCAGTATATGCCTAGTTATTATACACGGGAAGAAAATAGTGTTTTTTCTTTAATATAGTAGTGGATGCCCTAACGACTGACTGCATTTCTGCTGGCCTAGATACTGAACACGCATATAAGGGAAAAAGCTATTAATATTTGCAGGAAATTTAGCAAATGCTACAAATCCTTTTGCGACACCTCAGCAGTCAGAACCAGTCTATTTTACCCTTTCTCCTGTCGGCGGCGAAACTCCTCGCTAGAGCTCGCAGAACTTGGCAATTTATTTTTTTTCAATGGAAACGTGCTCCGGCTCTGCTTCGTGATGCTCTGCAGAGAGTTTCCCCACCCGGCTCTTACCTTGAACTGAGACTCTCAAAGCAAAAACTCATTTGAAACAAATTTTCCCCTTGCCGTGGTACTACTCCCAAAGCAGCAAAACCTGCTGTTGTCACCTGTAGGTTACAGATCTTTTGAAAAATGTGGTCTAAACAGCAAGAGTCTCACTCAAACCAGCAAGTGTTACATGGGTTAAGATTTTGCTGTGAATCCTCTACATGATTTTGGCTTCAGAGGAAAAAGATCTTCCCCCTCCGGCTTCCCTGGTTGGGGTTTCTACTGCTTAAGGCACCGACTAAGAGAAGAACGGGGATGCCCCGGCGCTCTTTGGGGACCATAAAAAGCCTTGAAGAGTATATCAAAAGTGATAAATAAAACCAAAACCAAACCCCAAATCAAAAGCATGACACCCAGGAAACTCTTGAAAGTCTTTTGGCCCTTTCTCAAATGGTCCGGTCTTGCCTACAAACTTGAGCACATCACACTTTAAATGCATTCACTTCCAGGAAAGGACCACACGGAACCTCTTCCAGAATTAAAACTTATATGCAGAGTGATCGTATGAAGAGCGATGTATTGGTTGTTAATTGTGGCTGATTGCTTCTTGATCCCTGAGTGTCACACTCACACGGATAACGAAATATCGAGAGGGCAAGAGAGCAACGCGGGCAGCGAACTGACTGTCCAGGGGAAGCACGAGCGAGTCGGCTTCGGATGAGGCTTAGATCCAACCTGGAGGGCAAAGAGTTCCATAACAGCCTGAGGAAATCTGTTATGTGTGAAAACAACGCTAAAAAACCTGTTATGCCTTTCCTTGATCAAAGGAGCCCATAACTTCAAGTTCCTTAAAGAAATCAGAGTAAACATTGAGTTATTTCGCACAGAGCAAATACCTACGAAGATCAGAGATGGGGCAGTGAGTACCCACTTCAGAAATCTTCTCTCCCCTTCAGTAAGGATCACCCGGTTCCCCGGAGGAGCGAAGCAGGGAGGGAATTTACCCCGGTTACCAGGAGGCGCAGGGGGGAAGGCAGAGCAGGCGAGTCAGTATTCCTCCATCCGCTCTACCACTGCTCCCGCACATGAAATAACCACTTGCTCTCCATCTCCGTTTCTCATCTTTAAAAAGGCAAAACTGATACTCAGCTACAGCGCAAAGCATTTACAGACTCCTGTATGAGCTATATCACAGAAGTACAAATCACTTTTATCCTACACTGATGTTATTTTATGCTTTCTGGGGGTGAACTGTTATCTTTATTTTATAGTTTGAATAGACCTCGGTAACTGGAGTCCCTGGGGTAACATGAGAACTTGCTCGGGTAATTGTAAATTCAGGTGAGCAGGGCAGGGTTTGGATGCACGAGACGCCTTGTTTATGTAAAAGGAGAATCCGGATAATAAGAATTCAGGAGTCATCTGAAGAACAAAAGAATAAAACATACTCTCTAGATCACAGAAGTCTGCCCCAAAAGAAAGAGGGAAGCGATGCGGTCATGAAAGCTAAAAAGAAATGTTGTTGAATTTACATTATGGGAAGAAATCTGCACCACAGGTACCACAAAGCAGCTGATGCTGCTGTGCAGAAAGCTCAGGTGTCTCCTCTGAGGTCCACAGCTCTTGATGATGGTACCCAGCAACTCCAGTGGCACAGGAGAAGATCTTTTTGCTGCCTAACTCATATATGAAGAGGGTCGGTACGTGTTTGATGTTGTGAAAACCGCTGGTCTGGCACATCGCTCACCCGGTAAGATCGGGAGCGGGGAACATGTTACCTCCTCGCCCTTCCCTTCCAACTCCACATCAAATTGTGCAGCACCACGAGCTGCGCGGCCGTTCAACCCTCACCGCAAAGACCTCTCCAGAAACCGGCCAGCCGTGCCGTGCCAGCCTCCAGCAGCGCTTGGTCAGCGTTTCGTTATTTGGGTGCCAGTTGCTGTCAGCACATACTCAAGCTCTGTTCTGCCTGCCAAAAAGACTGGGCTAATTTATTTAGCATTTCAACAGATCAGGGGGAGAAAAAAAAAAAATCATTTAAAAAAGGAAAGATTGAATTTGGAAACTCTATTCCTTGGAGAGTTAGTAATGGATCTTTCTCTCTCCCCCTCCTCCAGGCCTCGGCATTCATAACTTCCCCATGTCAATGTTATTATGAAGAAACTAATTCAATAATGAGATCATTCCCCATATGAGAGCCCCAGAAAATGAGGCACTCAGTCATACCTACTCTCTCTCATCGGAGAGAGTCATGCTTCTCTCGTAACTCAGTCTCCAAGAGCAATGGCCAAAAGATGACACCAACTATTTCCAGTGTTTGTGGTGGGTCATATCCAACCAAGTGTCAAACAAAAATCCATCATTTGACCTACGTGCCTTAATTTGCAAGTTCCAGGCTCTTCCTTTGGCTGTTTCTTGGGCTCAGCTGCCTGTTGCTGAACCAGCTGCTGCCACAGAGGATCAGCCAATACAGCTACTGGCAGTCAGCAGCCCAGGTCCACGTGCAAAGTACGCACCGTTTAGTGTTTGCTTATTCCTCAAATGACCCCCCTTTCGTGAAAAAAGCAGCGAGATGGGTGAGAAACTTGCAGGGGATCTATCACGTCCAGTTTTGTTTTTATTTTGCTGTTACTACTATTTTAAGGACAACACAACTTGAAGGGAGACAGCATCTGGCATCCCTGAAGCTCACGCACACTGTTCCTGTGAGTTGCTAAAAGTTTAAGCCTTCAACAAACCAAAGTATGACTTATCTGGGCATGAATCCAGGCCCCAGACTCATCCAGTTTAAGTTCCACCCAAGACCTACACCTAGAGGCTTTTCTTTGCCTGGGTTTTGGTCTTAGGAGAACCACACCAACAGGAAGCCCCAAGCACAGACACTTTGGTGGGACCTCGACTTCGAGCTCATACTGAGCTGAAGTGATCCATGTTGCTCTGAACGTTCCTCAACGAGGGGGAAAGTGAATATTATGATGAACTCTTCTATGGGTTTAACTTGACACCCATCCAGTTGCCTGCACATTCCTCAACGAAGGGGAAAGTGAATATTATGATGAACTCTTCTATGGGTTTAACTTGACATCCATCCAGTTGCCAGCACGAGTGGTGAAACTTTTGGAAGGAGCTACCTCTGTACATGTGGACATCAAAAGAGTAACAAACACAACCTGGGGCTCTCTGCTCACCTTGCAAAGTCCAGGTCAGCCTCACGGGACATGGTGATGTTCGTCAGGTTTTGCTGGAGGATGAAGATGTTCCTACACATTTTCTTGATGCCGGATTCACTGATGCGCTTGAAGTAGTGGGCGCCGTTGATAAGAATGCAGGAAATCAGGTGGCCCAAACCTGCAAAGGGGAGGGGGGGGAACAATCAAATCACAGGAGGAAGACATTTAATGACAATAATTCATCATAAACCCCATGAATCGACACTGTTAAGTGGTACCTGTGAACCGGAACAGGAGATACACTGGATTGTACGTGAAAACCCTCAATATATTCCCTGTGCATTTTAGGAGGACTTTCCTCAAGGTTTCCTTCTTTAGAAGAAATACAAAACCGCTGCCGAACACTATGAAAACTCAAAGTTGCATTATCATAACCATTGATATTTCCAGGGCACTTCCAGATTTATAATCAGGCTTTGCATAATGTCCCTTTCAGTCCCTCTCTCTGTCTGGGCAGAGCAATGGACCGCTACTGCTCCTACAAAATGATAGTATTTTAATCTGTTACCAATGTGGTATTTTTCCCTGGTAAACTCACAGTCCGCAAGAGCCGAAATGATCTGCATTTCAATGCACTTGATGTGCAACCTCTCTCTGATCGGTCTTGAACAGTTTCTTGTGTCTGAATGATGTCTCCATCTTGCCTCTGCTGCTGAAGGACATAGCCCGCTGCTCAAAGTCACAGCCACCCCCAAAATGATGTATCCATTCATGCCGCATTACAAATAGCAAAAAACCCAGCCCGATTCATTCAGTGCACAGGGCTGTACAAGACCAGACATCGATTAAAAGTCTGAATTAAGAAAGTATGTTCATGTATAGGCAACCAGTACAGGTTATATGTAAAACCCCAAACTGGGCTTAAGAGATGGCCACGTTTAATGAAGACCACGCGTATGAACTTCAACCTCATGGCTTAGCGAGATGCAAACAGTCCCCATGGCTCTGTCTGGGGCCATTTCACTGTCTCCTCGAACAGACACAGTGGACCTGAGCTGTAAGAGGAGCTCTACAGTGTACTGGTGATCGCTCAGTCCGCCACGGATTCACACAGCTCAGAAAGCATCTGATTAAAAAACGCTCCATTGGTAGCTACGTGGGTATGGCAGAAGCACACAGATACTGAAAGTCTTCTCTAGGACCAGTAAGTGGTGGTCAGAATAAGGCTAGCCAGGCTTGCAAAGCCTTCATCCCTGCTGACATATTATATTGAGCATTATATACTGGTCCATCTTCAGTCCCCACCTTCTCCTGACTTTGAACAACCACCACATAAAAGGACACGTATCCCGGCACGCGGGCAAGAAACTGCATCAGCGCCACAAATAAATACGGGGGAGATGAACCAAGACATGATTTATATTCTCCAAGGTAATCACGACAGATGAGACATCAGAAGACCTAATGTTCTCTAAATTTAATTTTAGAAATGGAATGGCTACACTTCGGATAGGAACTGCGCCGTAATAGAGCTGTGCTTGTGCTTGTAATACATACACATGCCCTGCGGCTTCCCGAGGAAGAACTGTCCTGCACGTACATCAACTTACTGCTTTCCGACTCAGCACGGCTCCGCTTCTCCTATTCAGCCAGACACGCTCAGAAATGGTATGGAGGCAAAAGGGTTTTTGAGCGCCCTGTGTTTGCATGGGTCTCACTTACCAACCTGCTGTAGGTGGCAACGGTATCACAGTCTGCCTTACCCCCAAAAGGACTACTGTTGAGCTTTGGGATGAGAATGAAAAATCATTTTGTAAGAACCAAACTCTTATGGTAAATGCCTGACCTTCAAAGATGTACTGGAACTTGTGCTGCTGGAGGCTGGCGCTCATGGCTTCCTCGATAGCACTGATGTCCTTGTTGAGACGGACAACGAGAGGGTCATAGTCCATACTCTCCACGTTGGCGACGATGGCATAGTTCCCTTGTTTAGCCAGCGGGATCAGGTAGTGGAAGCAATGAACTCTGCGAGACAGAAGAGAGAAATGTTACAATGCAACAGCCCCGATGTTAAAATATCAGTGGGTCTGCAAAGTGCTGCCGCCTTGTTTTCCTTCCAATGTTCAAGTTAGTAAAAAAAAACCCCAACAATTTGAAGAAATGGGTGGTTATATCTGCATTAAATACATCCTCCTCTTGCCATTATCCCATCTTGAGAGCTGAATACAAAGGACCCTTCATTAATAGGTCTGACCTACATCATCCCAGTAAAATCACAGAATGGTTTAGGTTGGAAAGGACCTTGAAGATCACTGAGTTCCAAGCCCCCTGCCATAGACAGGGACACCTCCCACCAGACCAGGTTGCTCCAAGCCCCGTCCAACCTGGCCTTGAACACCTCCAGGGATGGGGCCCCAACAACCTCTCTGGGCAACCTGTTCCAGTGCCTTACAACCCTCAAAGTAAAAAATTGCATCCTAATGTTTAATCTAAACCTGCCCTCTTCCAGTTTAAAGCCATTCCCCCTCATCCTATCATTACATGCCCTAGTAAAAAGTCCTTCCCCAAATGCCAAGTGTCTTTTCACGAGGTTCTCCAACTTCACACATGCCGGTTCAGCAGCACTTCAATACCGATGCTCAAAGAAGAGCTCCTTCTATGTACCATAAAGACCTAATAACAGTTATAACTGGCAGAAGGAGCGAGCCAGGGGACACAAAATGATAATCAGCAGGCCAAGGTTGTGCCTATTCTTCCAGCATTTAACACTATTGCAACTTTTTTCTTTTCTGCTCACCTGCCTGGTAGGGCTGTAGACAACATGCCCAACCACCATCTCTCCATCGAAGGAGAACTTCTGTGCATTCAAATCACCTATTAGGCTTCTGCAAGAACCTGTAATTAAGTAATTCCTCTCGAACCCACAGAGGAAAGTCCTATGTCCAACAAAGTCGATAGCAAAACTCCTTCTACTTTGTAATTATTTGGTTTCACCCACATCACTCAACGGGGACAGGGAGGTCGGTTGTGTTCTTTTGAATTTCCTCTGTCAGGGAAAGATGGCCAAATCCCAGCCGGGGTGAAACATCCCTTGCACTTGAAGGATAACCCAGGATCAGCACACTGAGACAGCAAGTTCACACCAGACTGGCCCCAGCAGTGGGGAGCTGTGTTGGGGTGGGAGAAGCTGTGATGGGTATGTCCTGGCTTTCACGCCTCCATCCTCCTGGAAAACATCCTTGAGGTGGCCATCACAAGCAAGTTCAACTTAGGGCAATTCCAAGAGTAAAAACATCTGTTTGCACTCTTTAGTGCGTGCTCCTGTATAATTCTATATGGGGCTTTTTATAGGAAAATACTGTAACAGACATTAAGTAATCTAAAACTCCGCGGTTATTTATAACCAAAGAAATGGATAATGATCCGAATGCGCCAACAGATTTCCTTTAAGGAAGCAGATCTAAATCCAAAGAGTAGGATCTCCATGACCACTGTCCTCAGGTCATGCCCACACGGTACCGGAGGAGGAGAAGCCAACGCCGGGCTGGTGCCAACCTGCATCTGGCAGAGCTGCGAACGAAGAGGGGGGCCCTAAGGGAGGAGAAATACAAGGGGATAATTGCGTCGTCTCAAATCCGCTTTGCTGGTTGCTGGTGTCTTCTCAGACTGCACCTGCATCAGCAAGAGGCCGGATAAATTCCCGGGTTCTTTACAAACGTGCTCTGAGCGCCCGTTTAAAGCACGGGGTTTCTGTGAATGAACACACAATGCACTATGCACCTTGGCAATGGCACGGCTCCGCGGAGCTGGCGTAGGACTCTCGGAGAACCCTGTTACTAACAGCCATCAGAGGGACCGGGATTTTTCTCTGTTACTGCAGGTGGTTGCAAACGCGGAGCGATGAATATGGGGAAGCTCCTGCCCCATATCCCCAGGGATTTTCCTGGTTGTTAGCATCGCTTCTTCTCAATCCTTTCCACCCGCTGCACAGAGTAACGTGCTTTGGTGTATTTACAGCATCAAACTGGGGCTCCTGTTAGAAGCACTAGAGGAGGTAGGCAATAGTCTGCTCTAAAATGAGCAGCACAAATATTTCCTGAATTACATTTGCACTTATTTCTGCTTAACCCAAGTGTGATGGAAAAGCCACAGAGGACTGAGGCCAGAAACCCATCCAGGCTGGTGCTCGTACCGTGAGTCCGGGTTACCTCGGGCATCACCTTGCATTACACAGCAGCTGGAAAACTGCTCCTTTTCCACAGCTTAACAATCTTTTCCTCGAATCCTTCAAACCCCAGCTCATCTGTGATGCCTGCAATCAAGTGGCTGGTAGGTGATGGATAGCAGGTTGAAGGGCTACTGACAATAACTAATATGTATTTTTTTTTTAAAGCTACCTACAGACTTCACCAGAGCTCTGCCAACGTACACAAGGACACAATATGGCTTAGGATATGTCACGGCGGAACAAACTGATGGTCCATCAAATCTCACTGCCCGTCTCTGACATCCACTTCTATTTGATGCTTCAGAGAAAAGAGAAGCAATGAAAATACACCTGGCCAATACAATGCATAAGGGAAAAATGTCTTCCCAGCCCCAGAGCAGCCAGCTGGCAGCCTGAAGAAAGGGATTTGCTGCCTTTGATCTTCGCGTGTGAAGTCAGAGACATCATAAAATTATCCATCCCTTTAAAAAAATCCAGCCGGTTGCCCAGTTTCTGTTCCTATTTGAAAAAGTGGCAAGAAAAGCTCCACAGCGCAGTGGCTAATAAATGTGCCGACACCTGTCAGACTATTAAAACAGCATTGTCCAATATTCTAAGGACAAAGCTCCCGAAACCCCATTTTTCCTCGTCTCTGACACAAGAGACGCACACCTCCATAGGAAATTCCACTTTTGGTATCCTGCCTCTGTCCCACATTTGGCCGTCCATGGTGATGGGATCTGTCATGTCTGGACTGACCGTTGGTGCTACAGCAGGCACGTGTACCTGTCTGCGGTGCCGTAATGCGTACTCTGACCGCAATCTTAACCTACAGCCCCCCAAGCTCACCCGCAACCCATGAATTCGGGGATTTTACCTGACTTCCAAATGCAGAACCAGCAGGCAGCGATCAGCCATCTCTTGAAAAGACCTGGCCAGCTCACTCAGGGTTTGCAGGATCTGTTCGGATGCGGGAAGGTGTTCCAGACTGGCATGGACGTCCTGGCCAGGAGACACAGCTAGCAAGAGAAGGTAATATAAATTTGTGACATATTTCATCAGTACCACTCAGCTTTAGCAACCACAGCATCTTGTCTGCTTCCATCCCGAATACGCGCGTTCTCTCCCACCTTTTCCTGAGCAATAACCGCTATAATTTGGGAGTGTACGAAGCAACAAACCGCTTCTGCAATTGATTAAACTCCAAAGTGAATCTGAGGGGTTTAATCAACCACCAGAATACATTTGCTTGGGAAGATATTGCTCTGTGATGAGTATTTCTGTAGCTGCAAAATCCAGGAACATTTATCTTGCTCTGCTCGGAGCGAGAAAAGAGCTGCTCAGGAGCCAAAGCACTGCACTGGCAGGAAAGATGGTCTTTTTTGGTCACCATAGACTCCCCCCTGTAACCTCAAGTGAGTCTTTGCCTGCTCCCATTCCCTTCAGGGGCATTTGGGAGGCTTTCTTCATTCTTGTTAATAAAACCCAGCTCTTGGGCAGGAAAGGAATTAAAAAGCAGGCGACAGGTATGAGTTGGTCATGGACCAACTGTTTCCCTCCCACTCTTTAAGAAACCACCTTGAGTTTATCCTGACCACAAGAACACCGTCTCCTGGAGAAGTGTCAACGCACCTATAACTCTGCAGCCTTCATCCCTCATATTTTATCACAGTCCCTGAACCCTGAACCTTCTCCCCTGCGACACAAATCGCTGCCACTCGAGCTACAGAAGAAGCTTCGTTAACAAGAGTAACACGCCGTTATCATATATTTCGCCCTAATTAGAGGAAGCGTATCCCAAATATCTGAGTTCAAGTCCTCGTTCAAGCAGTGCTTTAGAAACGACTTCCTCCATAGGGTGATTAGCAATGGTTGAAATCGGGCAGCCCTGCTTAGACAACTTTCACTTGAATTAAGTAGTGAGATCGCAAGGGATCTCCTGGATCATCAGATCCAGTCCCCACAAGCCCCGTGTCCCAGAGCCGTGAGTATAAACTTGTGTGCCGCATTAAAGTTGTTCAGATTTCTACCCTTGCTGGCTCCTTCAAAACCTCACTTCTCTAACAGTGGTGTTAAAATTTTGGATCTAATTTCCAGCCTAAACCTATTCACTGATATTTGGTTCTTCACATGGCAACACTATTCTTTGCCTTACGGAGTTCTCCATCCCTGGCATCCCTCTTCATAGAATCATGGAATCACTTACGTTGGAAAAGACCCTTAAGATGATCGAGTCCAACCATCAACCTAACACTGCCAAGTCCACCACTAAACCATGTCCCTCAGCACCACGTCTACACGTCTTTTGAATCCCTCCAGGGTGGTGACTCCACCCCTTCCCTGGGCAGCCTGTTCCAGTGCTTGACAACTCTCTGCGCCCCTTCTAGTTTCAATTAATTTCTCTTCAACACAGGTAACCAGAGCTGTCTGCTGTATTTGAGCTGTAATCGGTGCCACAACAGGACTAGAGCTTTCCCATTTACCCTGGAAATATTCTTTTACTCTGCCATGTCACAGCTGCTTCACATTTTCAGCTCGTAGTTGTTCTGTGATCAACGTGAATAACGGACACGTGCTATCTGCTGGCTTTAAGAAACACCTCCTTCTCTCTTTTCTTGCACGAATGTTCGTTAAGCGATAAAACGCTTAGCCAGACACCAACGCAACTCTGCACAGAAAGGATCTGTACATCACCAAGGAACTGTTGACAATAAACTTTCATTTTGATGGAGACTGATTAAGTAAATGTCACTCGCCGCCGTTTGTACAGCCAAAGGACCTGCTTTGAAAGAGGAACCTACGCAGAGCTTTGGATTCGCTCCTAAAATGAAATACACCTGCAGTTCTAGCCCGAAAAGAAAAAATAATTAAAAAAAACCCCAACAACAAAATGAGGAGATAAAAAGCCCCAATCTATTTTGTATGAAACAAATGGAAACAGAGGTAAACAGACAAGACGGGACTGTACAATTAAAGGAGCGTGGCAAAGCAAAAGGGAACGCTTCCACGCAGCGAAGTGCCTAATTGCGCATCTAAACGTACAGTGAATTACAACACAGAAACGCGTGCGCGGGTGGAGCCATGTAAAACACGGCTCCTGAAAGCAGCCTCCTTCAGCAACTCCTGCAATCGCAGCAATATTTATGAAGTTGGGTTTGGTTTTTTTTAACCAAGGAACATGGTAGAGAAATTCATAGCCTGGCAAATACTGCTGAATGTAATTAAGTGGTCTGGAGTGTAAAAGAGAAATAAAGAGAGAAATGAGAACGACAACCCACCCAGGGGGAATGGGAATAACAAGGATGCCCCTTCCCTAGCACACCCCGACGCTTCTCCAAGCCTCTCTCTGCTCACTGAGGTCTCTCCCACAAAGAAAATGAAATTATCAGCGAGGGGGTGATGGGCTTATTTACACAGCCTCTAATTTCCAGATAACGGTTCGAAGAGATGACTCTGGGAAGGGCTTTGGAAGAGCTGTTTGTCCAGCTGCCACCCGCCTTTCAGCTACGAGACCTCCAAGTGACATTTGTTTCCCTGGAGGGCAGCAGGACTTTCGGATCCTGCAGGATCAGGTCTAGGGGTGCTTAGAACGCAGGAAACCTCACCTTGATTATAGGGAGAACAAAACATCTATTTTTAGTCAAAAATCCTACATTTTGAGAAGTTTCACTCCTGGAGATGGACTCACTGCAAGAATCAGCTCTCTTTAAGCAGTGCTGGGGCTGCAGCTTCGGGCTCGATCGTGCCAGCTCGCTCCAGCGATGCCTCCCTGCGAGTGGTGGAGATGGATGGACCCATCATCCGAAACGCAAGAGTCAGCTAATTTCTGCAGTGGAGAGATACACGCACAATTTTTCTACTCTCCAGAATTCATTTACAGCAATTTAAGTGAAGCTGTAATTATATTTGTCAGTGGAGATAAGAGGAGGAGGGAGACGGGGACAATCTGCTCCTTATTTAAAGCCAGAGCACTGAAGTCCTTCTGGGCGTTCAGAGCCCCCACGGTGGGGAGGAGGGTCTGGTGCTGGCTTGGGGGATGCATACCAATTTCTCCCATGCACGATGAGGACACTGAAGTGTATTTTTGCTTTTTGAGATCAAAGGAAGCGTTTCAGAACCCATCAATTTTCCTTTCTCCTTCTTTGGACATTCAGAAAGGACCGTTTCGCCCCCAACAAGAAAATCCCATTTTTTTAAGTCTCACTCAAGACAGTTTTACTCGATCATCCTTGGCCACATGAACCCACAGAAGGAGCTGTAGCAGCAAAAAATAATCAGAGCCTAAATTATTAAGGGGCCTTGAATAAAAAATGTAATTTGGAGGTGGCTTT
Organism: Anarhynchus alexandrinus; assembly: GCA_008711295.1. Classification (NCBI taxonomy): domain Eukaryota; kingdom Metazoa; phylum Chordata; class Aves; order Charadriiformes; family Charadriidae; genus Anarhynchus; species Anarhynchus alexandrinus. Next base: position 267,753 of record VUYV01000580.1, on the reverse strand, counting down.
GGAGTTGGCCAGTGCTTTGGGCAAAGGGTGACTGTGCATGGTATGGATGTTCAACTCACCAGAGCACACTTTGAACTCTCTGCTTAAAGAGGGAGATGTCCCCAACTGAAATGGTGGAAAACAAAACAGCAGATCAGCAGCCATCCACTTCTCCTTCCCCTTCTCCTCTTTCATAACCCATTTACACGAAGTTGAACCTGGGCCCTCCTTGGCCAACAAAATACCCAACGGTTGGGTGGCCAACACCTTCCTCCATTGGCCCTTATCATCTTGCAGCCTAAACAGATGAATTTAATTTGTCTTAAGTGATCTTCCTGTGCTGCCGGATAACAGTTAGGGTTTTGTTTGGGATTTCTTCTAGCTTGCTGTAAGCGCAGCCAAGATATCTCACTCCAAGGAGAAGGAACGTTTCATTCCAGCAAACCTGAGAAAAATAAACTTAACACACTTGTTGTCACCAATGATTTCAATCATTTTGCAATTCAATGCGACGCTGGTGCCTCTTGACAGATTGTGCCTTGTAAATCGATGGATGTAAATTACCAGACCTCTGGAATATTAAACAAAACCTGCTGCGTTGCCCATAAACAAACCTCTGTAACCAATCAAGGTCTACAATAGCGTGTCCTGCCCGCTCCCTGCTCGAGCAGAGTGACTGCTAACAGATTTAAATGACTTAATAGCGCAAGGAGAAAAATCAATCTAAGGTTACAGGCTCTGCCTCGGCTGCGGTGCAACGGGAACCTGAGAAATAAACCTCCAACACGCTCAGGCTTTGCATAGCATGACACACGTGCTTTATGGGGGAAAAGGGAAAGGCTCACAGAGAAATCGTACAACCCTGTTGGGGAAAAAAACCCTCTTATTTGGAAAAGAGACGCAGTATGAAACGCTCGCTCTGTCTCCCGCAGGTAACGTTAGGGACCAGTTCACAGCTTTTTAAATTTTAATTTCTTCGTCCTTTCCTCTCCAGAAGAGGAAACACCAAAATGATTGCAAATACACACAGAGAAAAGGAAATTTGTTATGGATTATGTGTTGGACTATGCCTTTGGAGACTCAGGGTTCACTCTTCTCTCTGCTGCAGACTTTTCTGGGGACTTTGTGCACCGCTTTCTCTTTCCGTGCTTTAGTTCCCAGTGTGTGACACCTGGATAACGTGTTTTCATCCTTCACTGCCGTTCAAGCTGACTCTAAGCTCTCCACGTCTCCTGCTCCTGCAGCTTTTAGCACCACGAGGTGGCGATGCCACTGGGAGACAAAATTGCTACTCCAACACCAAGAAGAAAGAAGAATATCTGGTTATTTAAAGGAAAAAGCATTGGGTGAAGTTGGGAAGAATTAGATATGTGAGTACGTGGGGTTTTTTTTAAAGGAGATAAGAGTACAGCAGTACAGAGTGCACATTAGATGCAACATCAAGGACTTATTTTGGTGAGATTTCTGAAGGAAGACATATGCCAGGAGACCTTTGAATTCCGAAGCCAAACAGCAGGAGTATTTATATTTTTTTTAAATATGTCACCATTAAAAAATCACCTCTGTTTCTGTTAAGCCAAAGTCTGTTAATCTGGGCTGGAGCCGGGTAAAGCAAAGCTGCCGCCGTAGAGATGCTGGTGAGCACGGGCTTTGTGGGGTGACAGGAACGTGGCTGAGATGCCCACAGCCCCACCGAAAGGTGACACAAGTGGCATGGGGCATCGCTTCCACGTAGCTGTACGGAGACGGCTGCGTTCGGCCGCAGGAGCTGGGAGATACGTTAGGACTTGATGGAGATTAAAAAACCTAAATAACCAAAGAGAACCACACAAAGCAAATCGACTCAAATGATTTTCTCTCTGTGGGAATAAATAGCAGGACCCTGCTCTCAAGCCGCTCGTCTTTTCGTGGTTACACATCTTTCCTCTCACTTTGATCTCTTACCGCTCTCGAGATGTCGTCTCGATCTAATTTAGAGTGCAGGCTCTCCGAGGAGCGGGGGTCTTCTCTCTTTATCCTCTCGCAAAGCGCTCTGCACACCTGTGGTGCTCGAGAAATAATGAACACCAACAACTATACGCAACCCATATGGCCACTTGGACCGAGTTCTGGCTGCAGGAGTATCATTTGAAGCTCTAAGGTGTAGATCACTCACTGCCTAACTCTAAATTGGTCTGTTTGGGGATCTCAGAGCTGCAGCTTTATAGAAAAGGACTGGAATGTGCCATAAAATCTGGAACTGGATTTTGATTCTCCCCAAATTCGCGAGATTCATTTCAGAGTTACAGGAATTCAGGAACCAAAGCTAGATTTTGGCTTTGACATCCTCCCCTTGCTTTTCAGAAGTGTGAACCTTTGGGCCTCTTAGATATGGCAGGATACTTAAAATATTATGCAGATTTTGCCGCATTGCTCCTTTCAACCTAAATGGTTCTCTTTATAGATTTTAAATATGGACAAAAAGATCAGTAAGAGCAATGACATCCCCCAAGACTTCCAAGATCACAGAATTACAGAATGGTTTGGGTTGGAAAGGACCTTTAAAGGTCATCTAGTCCAACCCTCAACGTATTTGGCAGCTAACACTTTGATTTTGGATGTCAGCTGTCTTCTTCACATGGGCTCCAAACGGAAAGGCAGTGCCCGAGCTCATGCAGCTGCAAGGACGGAGGCTCTGCACATCGATGCTCTGACCTTCACTTCCACAACGATGGGTAAGATCAACTCTTGACTCCAAGATGAGCTTGTCTCTACGGACGCTTGTCTCTACTGACACTTGTCTCTACAGACAAGAGTAGGAGCCGATGAGCAGAGGTGACGACAGTCAGCGCCTACCTAAGCCAAGCACCGAGTCTCCCACGCAACGGCCACAACCCTCCTCCCTGACCTTGGCCCCTGCAAAGCTCTGAGATATGGAGAACATTTACCACGCACACGCGGGCTGAGCACACAGCTGGTCATATCGATTGATAGAGAAGCTCAGGAGAGAGCAGGGATTCTTGTTAGAACAAAACAAATACCATGAAAGGACATACTTTAAGAGGTCGGGACCCTTCAAACAAGAGATGGGAGGACGGAATTATCTAAATACTCAGCACTGGTCCCGCTCACCTTTTACAGGGATCAACCACTCACCAGAGGTGAGGGGGCAAAGTCATGCCAACACTTAAAGGACAAGCAGAAGTAAAGAAAAAGCAAGCTCAGGGAGAGCTTCTCATTAGTATTACTCATAGCAAATTCCAAATAATTAATCTTGTTCTCTAGAAGAGGCAACCGGCATCATATGGGAAGATCCTCAAGGAAGGGATTTTCCCTTGCAAATCTCCTTGAGGTCCTGACGAGGATGCAGAAGGAAGGAGAACTTGCGCCCAAACCCCGTGAAAAGCGCGACAAAACGGGAGGTTGGCACTGAGAGCTTCCTTCCATGCCTCTCTGCCCTCCGCTCCACGTTAAAATTCAAGTGCGGGAAAGGGGACAAGGCAGTCGGGCTGGAAAAAAACCATCGCGACCTCATTTGCGATGAGTGGTGATAAGCAGACCGGGCTGCAGTCCCCATCAGTTCAGTAAACACTAATGATGAGGAGAGCACAGACTGTCACCGGTGATAAAGAACAGGCTAAACACTCTATTAGTTTTTCATTTTGTGAATTAATGTTTTTTATGGCGTGTGTACACTCGCTAGTTAATGAATTGTCTCGTTAGAGCTGCCTGCGGAGCTCCTCGTCTGCCTCTGCTGGCAGGCATAAATTTCACAAGGAAATTAGCACTTTTAAAAAGGCAATAACTCCTCTAAAAGTGGTTTGTTTTCCATTACTTTCTGTGAATATGCAGCCTCGGGAAAGGGACTATCAGGGGGAGGAAAAAAAAAGGTGTCTCAGAGCTAGAAGGGCAGGGCAAATAGCGTGGGTGGGAGGTTCTAGCTCTGTCGTATGATAACCCACTGGAAGGTTTGGTTGCTCAACGCTTTTCTTTAAGCACTTTGTATTTAAGTCTGGAAAAGGCCTGAAAAAAAAACCCAAACTTCTTGGTTCATTTACAGAACTCTGAAGAGCAGTTTTTTTTCACTGAAGGAAGCAAACTTGTGTAGTTAGAGCTAAGAGCAGGAGAGCCACCACAGCTGAAGATTTTGGATATGGAAGGATCTCTCTGAAAAGTCCAGGGTTTGCCGTTCCAGTGCTCCTCAACTACGAAAACTCCTTTGCGTTTAATTTTTCTGTTTTCAGTAATTTATAATGTAACTTTCCCCTTCCCTACCCCTCTCAGAAATATTATTTCTTGGGCTGAATTCTATTAGCTCAGAAGCGACTTGATTTACAAAGCTTAGTAAAAACCCATTCATCTGCTTTTGAGTTATGGAAAGTATTTTTTGCCTGTTCAGTGTTTCCCACCCCTCTCTGTGGGAAGCACCAGCCATGTGCTTCACCTAATTTTTATTAAAGACAGGGCAAAATCACAGCTCCAGTCAACTAAGTCAATGGAGACACTTCCATCAATCTACACAGAGCCAAAAATTCACCCCCAAACTAATTTCTTTATCCATTTGTCACTGGTTTCAATAGGCAGAGAAGACCTTTAAAAAATTGTCGATGTTTGTGAATGAATGAGCCAAAATGAGTGGAAGGAAACCAGAAAAGCTCAAGGCTGCTTCGCACAGGGCACCGTGTCCTTAGAGCTGATGGAGATGATTTTAGCTCAACTGTTAATAAAGAATGCTTCACGGCATTCAGAATAAACACAATGTACATATCGCCAAATTAATGATATTTCTATGGTATCCGCTGTTAACTCACTGACGAGCATTGGGTGAGAACGCTGGAAATTTGTGAAAATTACAGAAAAAATTCACATCGTGTGAATCGAGGCAGAGGGGAACAACAGACATTTATGTGCCGACTTCACGGGCGATTCCCCACACCGCTGGTAGGATGTGTCCCACATGAATGGCAATGATTAGTTTTTTGGCAGCGAAAAGAAAAAGGAAGATGGGTGTTGGCCACGCGCTTGGGTTAATATAACCCCCCCCTCCCAAATCTATAAAGAGCCATCAACCTGCACATAAGGCTTCCTCAGAACTAGAAAAAAAAAAACCAAACCACAGCGATTGGTATTAGGACACTTATAAAGCAACATAGAACTAAAAACTGAGGGATCAAGACATTTTGTTAAGGGATTGGTCAACTGCGCCAGGAAAGGGGGTGATGCTCCAAACCATCTGAGATTCCACTTAACTTCCCTTGCAAACACAAGCATAAACTTAACGTTTTCTTTTCTTTCGTCAGAGTCCTCCATGATGTCCTATGAGGACAGGCTGGGAGAGTTGGGGTTGTTCAGCCTGGAGAGGAGAAGGCGCCAGGGAGACCTTAGAGACCCTTCCAGTCCCTAAAGGGGCTCCAGGAAAGCTGGGGAGGGACTCTTGATCAGGGAGGGGAGTGACAGGACAAGGGGGAACGGTTTTAAACTCAAAGAGGGGAGATTTAGATGAGATATTAGGAAGAAATTCTTTACTCTGAGGTTGGTGAGGCACTGGCCCAGGTTGCCCAGAGAGGTGGTGGCTGCGCCACCCCTGGAAGCATTCCAGGTCAGCTTGGATGGGGCTCTGAGCAACCTGGTCTAGTTGAAGATGTCCCTGCCCATGGCAGAGGGGTTAGACTAGATGGCCTTTAAAGGTCCCGTCCAACCCGACCTATTCTATGATTCTGTATTGAGCTGCACCTTGCCAATAAATGCCCCCAAAACCTCACTGCAAAATTTCTCTGGGTAGAAGATGTCCTAAGATGGACTTATTTCTAAAAGGACCTTAAACCTCCCAGTTTATTGGACTCACTGGAAGAGCAAGAAGCAGAAGTGCTGAAGTCAGTAAGTGTCCTGATGCCCAAGAGCAAAACTGCTCTTCTTTGCAAAAGGCAAAGACAAGGTGAAGAAAGTGTAATGAAAATAAATACGGTTAAGTAGATACCTTAAGGATCCTATTTTGAGTGTTGACAATTAAAGATAGAAGTGTTTTGGGGGCTGTTTGTTTTTAGTAGATTGGTTTGCTAAACAAGGGGAGAAGCAGCAGGGAGGTCTGTGCTGGAAGACAAATGAGAATGAATGAGTCTTGTCCAGGAGCATATAGAGGAAGGTGTGAAACCCATGAGAAATAGAAAGGATTTTCAAAGGTAGGCTGAAGAATGGGAAACAGACAGAATGCACTCAAAAGACACAAGAACAAAGATGACCTTAACGTCAGCAGGAACATAAGTGACGCTTTGCATCAGCTGCAGCAGACTCATAGCCTGAATTCTCTCCAATTTTTGCTTATTAGAGTCATTTCCCCGAAGTCCCACACGACTATAAATGCTGGTTAGATCAGAACAATCCTATAGCCCACGCACCGTGGCAAAGTGACTCACTGGTGATGTCAATGGCTGACCACGCTTTTGAGTCTGGTCACCTGGTTTTGGAAAGGATTTTGCCCCTTCCACACTACAGTAAGCTGTCACCTCTAACAGGCCAAGGAGAAGCAGACGGACTCACTGCTATTAATCTTTGACATCAATGAGTCATTTTCTTCAGAAGAGATAAACAGATCCTAATGCATTGAACCAACGGGAGTGGACAGCAGGCTCTTTGGAGTTATTTCCACAAAAACCTTGATTTGCTGGTATTACTCATGAGGGATCCTCATTGTAAAATGGTTTGAAAGCACTGCTAATTAGGTCACTTATTTACATGACAATCTCCTGCGTTTAAGGCTGGTGGGTGGGAGGAAAGAAAGATGGAACAAGAGTAATTAGTGTAATCATGACGGTAATCTAAGTGCTGACCCCAAGGCACCAGATCAATACTGGGATTGCATCGCAGTGGTGTGCCTATTGTGTGAGATAAAGAACGACAAATGCTGAGCATCCAGGTCGGAAAAACGACGTCTCATTTTCTAACCATTAAATATTTGATGTAAAGCATGGAGGCTGGGCAAAGCAGCAACCACTAATCTGTAAGAACAGCTTCACTGCAGACATTCAAGGGAAAGAAAAGGCACTGAAAGGCACTAGGAGATCGCTTTGACAAGAAAAGAAGAGCTTTCAGGTGGCTGATGACTGTGTGGTTTCATTCCCTGGGATCCACCAAAGCAGACCCATATGTGAGCTATGAAATTTTATCGCGAAAGTTATAAAACAAAACAGAAGAATCTCTTAATGCTTAGGCTTTACCAAAACAGTCATTGTATCTTCACAAGGTCAGCAGTCTCTGGCTGGTCTTCAATGTCAGTCTTACCATTTTGCTGTCCCAAACAAATTTACCATGGTTTTAGTCATCCAAAAGCCAACTCAGCTAAGATGGTACCAGCTGGACTCTTGGTTGCTGCCTAAATTATTCTGCTCAGCTCTCGGTCAGCTTCGGTTGGTGTTAAGAGACCAACAGACACAGCTTTGCTTTCAGATCCAAGACAAGTTTGCCGTATTGGCACTTAGAGGGAAAAAAATATAATCTCATTTTGATATGTTGAATCAATCCATTCAATCTGGAGGCTCTTTGACAGAAAACACACCCATAGCGTTGCTGGTGGCTCTTGGAGTCATTGCAAAAAGGCTCATAAATGCTCTAAGTCAGGATACTGATGGATACTTAATATTTCCTCTCCAAAGGTCTTCTGAAAAGCCTTTGCACTCGGGCACTGGTTCCCCCCAATGGCTTTTACCATTCAGCATGGAGTAACTCCAGGTGACATGACTTATCTGCTGAACCCATTAGCTAGGAGTCTCCAACCTGTTTCTAGCAGCTTTACACAAGTGTAACTACATTTGTAGCTTTTATTAAAACTACAAATGGTGATTAATTAGGAGATGATCACAGGTGGTTTGGTTTGGACTTTACAGATCCACATTTTACTGTGGCTGAGGATGGCAAAGCTCTCCTGTCCTTGCTCAAGGCAGGTCCCACCTGGGGAAACCCATGAGTCGAGGCAGGTTTCTCATTTCTTGATTAAATACCAGCCCCGAGCTTGCTTTGGGCAATGGTGGGGTTTGTAGTTGCAAGGAGATGAGCACTGGTCATCTCGGCAGCATCCCAGAGATGTCAGCACAGGAACAGGCTGAGCTGTGGGATTGAGAAGAGGGAGCTGTGTGGATATGAGCCCTGGCGATGCAGATAAGATGACCAAGATGACCTTTTCCTTTTGGCTTCCTCTGGTTCTCCTCTGAACCAACTAGATCTGAATGAAGATGTCCAACAGCCATTCCCAGGCCAATTTAATACACTCTGCACAGGTGCAAGGCTTGACACGTGTCCAGAGAAGGGCAATGAAGGCACCGGAGCTGGTGAGGGGTCTGGAGCACACGTCTGATGAGGAGTGGCTGAGGGAACTGAGGGTGTTCAGCCTGGAGAAAAGGAGGCCGAGGGGATACCTTCTCACTCTCTACAGCTCCCTGAAAGGAGGGTGTAGTGATGTGGGGATCAATTTCTTCTCCCAGGCAATAGTGATAGGACAAGAGGAAGCGGCCTCAAGTTGTACCAGGGGAGGTTTAGATTGGAGATTAGGAAAAAAATTCTTCACAGAAATGGTTGTGAAGCATTGGAACAGGCTGCCCAGGGAAGGGGTGGAGTCGCCACCCCCGGAGGGATTTAAAAGATGTGTAGACGTGGTGCTGAGGGACATGGTTTAGTGGTGGACTTGGCAGTGTTAGGTTGACGGTTGGACTTGATGATCTTAAAGGTCTCTTCCAACCCAGATGATTCTATGATTCTATGATTCTATCTTGAGCTTATTGCAGGACTATCCACATTCACGTAACTTGTGGTCAGCTCAGGGCATGGGTAGGATGAACTTGTGCTCATCTGTAAAACACCCCGTAGACAGAAACTGAGTTAACATGATCCTGATCAAACAGTCTGCAAGGCAGGGGCGGAAAGGGATCACCCCAGGACACCAGATCTCCATTCAGATGATGCGTGCACAGCTATGAGATGGAAAAAGACGTTACGGATGATCATATTGCAAAGGTTCAGAGTGCCTGAAAAGGGGTTGTGATCACGTTTTGAGCAATTCCAGAAGAGCACCAACTGTTCAGTTAGTGGAACAGGAAAAAAAAAAGAAGTATTGGAAAATGAGACGGCTTACAAAGCTAAACTGGAAAGCTGTCACTGAGACTGAGTTATATTGAAGCAACAGATATTCATCAAATAATACAAGCACTCAAGATTTATCTTTTTAAGTTAATAGCAGATGGTTTGTATTTGGTAAAAAAATGGCAGCTTTTTCTGTTTGAGAAAGAAATTTACTTTTGTTGCAGTAAGAAAGCGACAGCATTCACTATGTCCTTCTCCTGCATGAGGTCAGGCACGTGTTGATCATCTTTAATCTGGCTTTTAAATAAGGTTCGCTATTAATAGATCTCAACAGAAAAAGTTCCCCGCGAGCAATCAATACAGCAAGATGTGTTACAAGTTCAGTGACAGGAAAAAAAATAAGCTCCAACTTGAGAGAAATATAGCCCCATTTAAGAGCTGAATTCAGTTCATTAGAAACACCGGGGTTAAACACAAAGACCCGTCTGAGTTCACCACCGCTGTGTGGCCTGACTACGAAATGAAAGGCATCAATTTTACCACCGCGTCGGGCCTGATTTTCATTTGTACTGAGCCCCTTTTACACCACTCTGTCAGCAGAAAGTGACTCTAAATTACAGCTCCTTTACTCTGGCAGAGTGGTATAAAGGGGCTCCGCCATCAGCTTTAAAAGGCATCGCTTTCTCCGGTGTTGCAGGATGCTTTCTATTAGCCATCAAAGCTTATTTCAGCCCGAGGAGGCATACGGAGCCGGGGAAAAAGGGGAGGCCGACCCTCCGGGTGCCAAGTGGTCCAGGATAGTCTTGATCCCGTAATGGCCTCCACTAACCTTTTCAAAGTATTTTGAGATCTATGGCTGGAAAATGCGATGCAAATGCTGCCTATTATCATTAATAAGAGCCACCCAGTGACAGATAGCTGCAGTATTTGGTAAAAAGCTGTAGCACAAACCTTTTTTTCCTCCCCCGCCTGCTTTTGAATGAAGTCGTAGCTCACCCGAACTGCTGCAAGTCTGGAGGGTGAAGTGCCGCCCACCAGCAGAAGCGGTGAAAGCATCTTCCACACGATTCCCTTTGATTTTTGGGGTGAGAGCACCCCTGATCAGGAGAAAATGACCCGCTTTGGAGGCATCCTGGATAAAGAAGTTAAGAGGCCGAATGCCCTTTTAGATACTTCAGAAGTTCCGGACTCTGTCCTCGCACACCCTGCAATGCCCCTAAGGAAATCTCCTCAATTTATAACACCTTAAAAACACACTAATAGACCAAACTGGATCCTGACGATGTTCCTCACCAGACCCGGCTTCTAGGGGAGAGCCATGCTCTTTTTGCAACGTAAATAGGTGAAGCCAACGACCCCTAAGCTTTACTGCTGGTGTCTTCATTTTGACTTTACTTCTCAGCATTTCTGCGATTAAATCTGGCTGGTTCACAAACCCCACACGAGATTCGAGGCCTCTAATTTGGAAACCACAAGACTACAGCACAATGAGGCAGTGGGAATTCAGAGCGCTACAGAAAAAAAATTGTTGAATTTCTGGATAAAGCCTGTGACAGTAACAAACTCCACGCTGGCTTTTTGCATGTCGCAAGGTACAATTTCAATTGCTCAAAAGGGTGAAAAAACCCAGAGATAAGAATCCAATGGGAAAGGACTTCCTCTGGAAGAACAAGAGGGAGTTATCTCCCAATCTACATATTGGCATCTGCATCACTTTGACATATTGACACTACCTACACAGCCTGCTTATGGCTGTCACGGTGGGACGGATGGCAGAAAGGGGACAGGCAGCGACCTGGAGCTGGCTCATCTCACAGAATCACAGACTGGTCAGGGTTGGAAGGGACCTCTGGAGCTCCCCCAGTCCCACCCCCTGCCAGAGCAGGGGCACCTCCAGCAGTGGCACAGGACGGCGTCCAGGCGGGTTTGGAATGTCTCCAGAGTGGGAGACTCCCCCACCTCTCTGGGCAGCCTGTGCCAGTGCTCTGCCACCCTCACAGGAGAGAAGTCCCTCCTCAGGTTGAGATGGAACTTCCTATGGTCAAGTTTGTGCCCGTTCCCTCTTGTCCTGTCACTGGGCACCACTGAAAAAAGTCTGTTCCCATCCCCCTGGCACCCTCCCTTTGAGTATTTATAAGCATTGATAAGATCCCCCGTCGGTCTTCTCTTCTCCAGACTAAAAAGCCCCAAGACCCTCAGCCTTTCCTCATCAGCAATATGCTCCAGTCCCTTCATCATCTCCGTAGCCCTTTGCTGGACCCTCCCAGCAGTTCCCTGTCCGTCTTGAACCGGGGAGCCCAGAACTGGACACAGTACTCCAGATGTGGCCTCACCAGGGCAGAGTAGAGGGGGAGGATAACCTCCCTCACCCTGCTGGCCACACTCTTCTTGATGTCTCCCAGGATGCTATTGGCCTTCTTGGCCACCAGAATACAGCTGGTGTGAAATGGGGAGGGAGATCTGGAAAGCCATGTCCCCCCAGTGGTCCGTGCAAACCCCTCCTTCGGAAAGGGAGTGTGGTGTTCCCATGTTTCTCATTAAACCTGCGTGCGGCTGGCTTAAGCAAACACAGTAATTAGCCCCGTGTCTAATGCAAATTGCTGAAGCAGACACCAGGCTCTGCCAGCGAGCAATTGCGATTCGTGTCTGTGGAGTGACGAGCAGGTAGCGGAGAAACGGCCTCATCCCGCTTGTTTTGCGGCGGGTACAGCTTTGCTGACAGCAGCGGTGTTGAGATGATAGGACGAGGGGGAATGGCTTCAGACTGGAAGAAGGGAGATTTAGATTAGATATTAACAAGAAATTTTTCACTCTGAGGGTGGTGAGCCCCTGGCGCAGGCTGCCCAGAGAAGCTGTGGCTGCCCCATCCCTGGAGGTGTTCAAGGCCAGGCTGGATGGGGCTTGGAGCAACCTGGGCTGGTGGGAGGTGTCCCTGCCCATGGCAGAGGGGGTTGGAACTCGATGATCTTCAAGGTCCCTTCCAACCCAAACCATTCTATGATTCTATGTCCTGAAGGGCACAGCAGTCCCAGCGATGGAGCGAGCCCTCCGAGGAGGTCTCCCATGCATCTCCGCTAACGCTGGCATGCTTCCCCCATAGATAGGCAAGGTTGAGCTGTAGAGGTTAATTCCAAGTGTGTACTCATATTTTTCCTCAGTTATCGAGAGTTTCTTTTCTAGTTTCTCTCACTGCAGCCACAGGGTCAGCTCGACATCTATTTGAAGCCAGGTTCGTGTGGAAGACTTTGAATCTTTGCTTTTTAAGGAATCTTTGCTCCAGTGCCAACTTCCAAGGGACACTAGGAGACAGGGAGGAGCTGGTATTGAAAGACAAGAGCTTTCACAACTGTCAAAGAAATCATTGGTTTAGGGCTGGTTTTAAAATACAGTATGTTTTGAGTCCTTCATGTTCTTGAAGCTTTTTTTCCCCCAAGAAAAAGGGTAAGCGTGCGCGTATGTGTGTGGTTTTCAGATGCAGTAAGATGCTCGCCCAATTGCATGAATCCAGGACCTGGGGTGCTACAAAACCCCAACAAACAGCCCACAATAAAAACACTCAAGGCTTTTTTTTTTCCATTTCTGCCTTGGTTTTGACACCCTCCTGACCCAACGCTTCCTCTCAGGGCGTTCCTTGATGCACCTCCCTACTTTGACTGAATATGGAGCCTCAGGATCCTTGTCTAAAGAGATTTTGGAGATGTGGAGAAGGCAACGACAGGAGAGGAGATGTCTTTCTTGAGACTACTGCCGGGGTCTTGTTTTTCTAGATAAAACTGTTAAGGTACTAAAATCGTATTATAAATATTCTTCGTTAAGGATAAGAATGAGAAAGCACACACAGAAAGTGAAGACGAAACGCTGAGCAAACCTTTGGGTGGACACAAGGGTGTCTACCGATCTACAAACATGATCTACAAAACTGATCTACGTGGACACATGGTACAACGCAAAAACTGNAAACCTTTGGGTGGACACAAGGGTGTCTACTGATCTACAAACATACGTGGACACATGGTGCAACGCAAAAACTTTACTTCCAATAAGCCATGTAGAAGCGACAGATGATCCTGTTTTATGTGAGCTCTGTGAGAAAGCAATTTCAAACTCAACGTTTAAGCCAGTCAGTCGTTAACTGCTGACTACAACGATCTGAAGTCACGAGATGCCAACAGCCGGCGGAATTTAAAAGGGTAGCTGCAACCCGCTCAGCTAATGGGGAATCTTTCATCTTCCTACCCACACGCAGCACGCCACCACCTTAAAAATGTAACGACTGTCCCAGCTTCTTCATCGTGCATAATAATTCCTTCTTTGTAAAATATTCAGAGGGCTTCAGAAGGCTGAAGCTCCGGCAAAGGAAAAGGATGAGTGGATGTTGTATCTGCGCATGACAAGGCAGAGAAGCAGGAGAGGAAGAGGCGAGGAAACCCTACTTCCATTTTCACATATAACCTATTGAAAATTTATTTGACTTCCTCAGTTAATTCATCTTCTTCCAGAAACTTTAATCCTTAAATGGTTATTGTTAAAAAGAAGTTTGTATTCCCTCAAAAGACAAGAGAAAAGGAAAATGACTTTGTCATATCTGACTGGTTCAGAAAATACAAAATCCAATTCTGAGGGAGTGCAGATAAGGGAAGAGCTATGGAAGAGCCATCAGCTTAGCAAACACTAAATAATGAAGAATGCAGAGACTGCCCAGCATGATAAAACACTCTATTAGCAAGACTGTTTTTAAATGAGTGATAATTGTGGCACATTCGCAGCAAAAGGTTATTGAATTTTTATCTCTAGGAAGGGGCCTTTTGACAGCGTAACCAAAAAAGCCACCAACAGGTAGCCCCCTTTTTAGGATTTCCCAAAACATGTCCACACCTGCTCAACTCCAGCTTGTGGTTTCTGAATACTTACAGCTATGCCTACAAATTGCCCAACTGCAGCCAAGGAAGCTTTGCTGGAAAAGCTCCTGACTTTCTACAGGGAAGGAATATGGGGCCACCACAAGCATATCATGAACTCCTTGGAGATTACGGTATTTCTTGCTTTGCATCAAAAATTCTGGTCCCAATCACTGACTGAGTGCTTGGCGATGCCCTGAATGGGACTAAGATTTAATCCCAAGTGGCTGGGACAGAAAAGAGAAACAATCGAAGACCGGGACATGTGTTCTCATCATGCACTGGCCCAACACGTGGTAAGCATGGAAGATAGAACTCCACCACTGCTACCAGTTAATGAGATTACGGCTCTTGTTCAAGCATGGACACTTCAATGTAGCATCTAGTCCAAGGAGAAAAATAAAGCAGAAGACAGAGCTGCTTGAAGGAATAAAACACCTGCCCGAAGCCAGCTGCCACAGAAGAGAGCCGGGCGACGAACGGCCCGTTGGCTTGTGTATGACGAAACACGGCCTCCAGTTGCATTGAACTGGAACGCTTGGGTTTCACGTGGGCATGTCTTTAAAGTTAATGATGCTGAAATGACAAAGCTGGCTGCACTTACGGCAATCCGAGTCCGAATGTGGTGAGCTTCAGCGCGTGGCAGAAAAGCTCGTTATTTAGCTTTACTTTCGGTCAGTTATTTGCCCTCCTCCCTCCCCCCGACGCTCATTAACATGCTGCAGCTTCCAGCAATGAGATGCTCAGAAATTCAGATGATCAAACCACGACAGAAAAGAACAGAGTAACACGGATGACAGTTGAGCGTTACGGCATTAACATTGTATGAATCTTTGAAACAACAGATAGTTTTAATTTTTCCTCCTCTCAGCTCAGTCTGAGCCTATTTGCATCGCTGTTCTCCTCCTGTCCAGGTGGGATGGAAAGAGACATCTCGTCTCATTTTCCCTCTGTTGTTTACTCTTTGTATTCTTCCCCAAAAGAACTGCACTCCCCTGTATATCACTGCACCTTCCCGGGTTTGTAAATACATCTGACTTAACACCACCTCCTCTGCCCCACGGCATCACTTTTTACTTCTCCCATATAGATTGCAGTCAGCTCTATTGATGTTCCATTTATGAGATATACTCCACCAGGTTTCATTTATAACCATGAGGTCAACAGCCTCTATCATTTTCTTCCTCTTGTTTCAGATACTCCTGGCATTTGTGTACAGACATTTCAGTGCATTGGTATAAAGTTATTACAAAGGAAGATGAATTTTTATTGTCAGGAGGACGCTGCCAAGTGAAATATTACACTTCGCACTTTTATGTTTATTCACTGCTGCGTGTAACGTCCTCTCAGAAGCCTGAAAGTCACGCTCATGCCCTTTTATGTTGGGGAAATATTGATTTATTAAAAAATTTGAGTTTCAACCAGAACCGGAATTACAAATGATGTTTTTATTTTTAACAACTTTGACTGTCAGAGCACAACTCCTCAGCCCCAAGAACTCTCCCAGTAACTAAAGTTCTGTGAGCAAACATTTGGCTGCTGAACTTTGATAGCATTTTCCATTGGGTTTTGTTGTCTTTTATAGTATTTTTTTTATAATCTTCTAAAGTACACCATTTGAGAGCACAGAAATTCTTGTCACTCATGTATTGAGAACTCAAAGTATGTGTTACGGGAATATTAAAGCTACCTGTAGTATTTTGGGTCTTTAATTGTTAGCTAATTGTATAATCTTAATTAGCCTTCTGCATCCCAACAAATTGATCGCGAACAGCCGCAGTAAAGAGTTTAAGGTCCCGCTCTAGGGCAGAGTTATAAGCCATAGGAAGGCTTGGCAGTCAACTAGAGATGCTCTGCTGTCAAGGGACAATTATTTTAAGGGAGATATAACACTACGACTTTACTTAGCACCAGCAAATTTCCCCGATCACTTCCAAAGAGGTGATTTTCAGCGCCCAGTTCCCAGGCGAGCTCAGAAGATCTGGCTGTCCCCAGTCCTGTTCCTCCGTGGGTACCTTCTCCCGGGACTCCGCTCCGTATTTGTGGGACAAACTGCCGAAATGCCGCGTATCCTCACTGCCTCCCTACGTGTCCTGGGATCCCACCAAGCTGTGTGGGTTCTTTTTATGCAATGCTTTCCTTCTCCTCTGCTCCTCATCTACAGCATAGCGGAGATGCCTCCTTCCACAGCAGCAGCATTTAATATAACCCCTAGACAACAGCGGACGTTCGGTATTTGTAAAGCACCCAATATTTTATTACAGGGATCTAGGGCAATATGAAGTGCTCTACCAAATGCATGGCCACCTCTCCAGGGGACAACCTGTGACACAAGGACAGCTATTGGGAATGTCTCGGTAGGCAGGTGAGACCCAAACCCCAGGTCCTACGAAAAGCTTAACCCCGTGTCAGCTGAGCTATAGGTGACTCCTGGTGAGTTAATAACAGTGGGAAGGTGGTGGTGGAAAGCAGCAGAGCTGAGCTCTACTTCTGGGGCACAGCCACAACCCTCCTCTGACCATGACCCCGCACAAACAATGCCAATGACAGCCACAAGAAGAGAAGCAACACTAATTACGTCTCTAGCACTTTCCAGACATAAAAAAAAATTAATAAAAAATCACTATTCCCTGGGGGAAGGAGTGAAAGCAGAAGCACAGAGAAGTTGAAACGATCTCACAGAGGTAGCGTGGACAATCCTTGACAGCCAGGAGCAGAAGGGGAGTCTCCAGGCTGCCCCGTCTCTGCCCTCCCCGCACCTCAAGTTCACCAAGGGTTGCTTCTGCCTTTGCAGGCTGAGCATCAGTGCCCCAGTGATGAGCATGGTAGGGCGTTCCTCATTAAGACCTGTTCCATTTCTCTACTGAATTCAGAATACACATAGATTTTTAAATATTCAGTGATCTAGTGATGCTTTAAAGAAAATGAAACCTGTCTTGGCACTGATACCTGCTCCTGTACAACGTCATTAGCAGGGACCGCTGAAAAGCTCAAGCGTTGAAGGACCCTTCAGAGCTTATGCTAGAAGGGATGCTCCTGGCACCCTCACCTGGTGTCCACCACAGCAGGGATGTGGAGCAGATGTCACACCAGGAAGAAAGAGATGGAGCTGCTTTGCTTTCCACTTCCCTCTGACATAAACCCACTTTGAAATCAGGAACAAAAGATGCCCACTCCTGCTAAAATAGCGTATTTATGCCGGTTTCCATTTCTAAGACAAAGATTCTCTGATGGGAGATACTTACTCTGGGTGGCTGAGAGGTTGGAGAGGGCTGCCTTGGTGCGACCTGCTAACCACTCCAGGCTCTCGTGCATGTTGGCCAAGGCCTTCAGGTCGCTGACGTCCCGCAGGATCTCCTGTTGAGGGATGAGTTTATCTCCCAGGTTGCCAATGAGAACTTCTGACTCTTTGCCGAAAGCAGCCCTGAAAGGCAAACCAAAGCCACGCTCAGAAACACAGCACAGGACAGCAAGGGGGAGACACCAGTTACACCATGGAGAAGGTCAACCCAGCCAATGGAGAATTGTTCCAGCGTGAGGTCTCAAGAATGTTGTCTGGTGGAGTTTTTGAAGTCTCATTGCAGTGATTGACACCTCTATCTCAGGGAGGTTTTTTTTTTTCTGTCCTTCTCCCTGCATTTACAACCTCTGAATTTCACCTCACAGTTACAAACTTCATCCCAATCAACTCCCACACCTCTTCCCCCCACCCACCATCTACACCTTGCTGAGACACGCGGGTGCTTTCCATGTCTCCCTGGGATATGTATAAATAACTCACATGCAGTACTTTTAATCTTTCCTTGTAAATCAGCTCTTCCAATCCCTGATTCACTTTTTTTTTTCCCCAGACATCTATCACAAGAAATCTCCTGTGGAACCCGATGGCTTATCACGACAAAGTGACAAACAAATGACTTCGAATATCAGTTTGTGCATTGTTTTACTTGCACGAAGACAGCACCTGGTGAAAAATGATGACCAGGACAAACACATTTACCCCCAAAACCCTGAAAAAAAAGCTCTTCCAGGGTGTGTACCTGCTCACTCCACTGCCACGTTCCATCTTTTGCACTCAGATTTAGCTTCCCCAAAACCTGTCTCCACAAAGAGCTTGTTTGGTTATGTCCCAGAATCATTTGCATGGCAAATACCCTCATCACTTTTGCAGGTGAAGGAGCTCTCCTCCAACATGACTTTTTGTGTACCATTCGGACGGAGAAAATCAGGACACAGTTCCTACATCTAATTACAAGAGCTCCTGGCTGAAACCAAAGTGCATTTCACTGAAAGACTCTAAGTGACGGCACATTTACCGTGGTCCTCAGCACACTCTTCCCATCATTAGTTGCTCTTTTTGTTACGAATTTGCATTTCACTTTCATTCAACTTTGCGGATCTCCACTTCCTGCCATTAGCTCTTTTATGAACTTACAATGAGGAATCATGCTGCTGAGCATAATAGCTGCAACGAGCTGCAGCAAAATAATCCCATCAGTGGCGTTTTATATACTATCTAAGCAGTTTTATTGCCAGCGTCTCCCTAGATTTGTGGGACTTCACTGTCACTTGAGAAAAAGAAAAGGAAAAAAAAAAAAAAAGAACAACCCTGAAATGGTTTAAAATTGCTCAATTGAATTCATTAGAGGCAAAAAATAAAAATAGCCTTCGTGAAAAAAAATCTCTTCGAGGATTTTCTTCTCCTTGACAATAAAGGCTGTCTCCTGCATACTATGGTTTGGGAGGAATCCTCATCCGTTGGCTGTGTCTGAGGGCTGAGACAGAGGAACATCTCCAGCTCCAGTGGACTATGGCAGTGGTAACTCAGCTGTTCTTCCTCTCTAAGACAGGGCCCATTTTGATCCGCTCTGCCTATTGGAGATACATCAAATCCTTTCTGAACTTCAGGAAAGCCCTTAACAAGCTTCCCTGACTGGGCATTTCTTAGAGAGTCGTAAGAGGCTACAAAGCTTTGGGGAGTGAGGACCACCAGGCAACTCATCCAAAGTCCACATGGGCATTTGAAGGTGAATACAAGGTTGAACTGGGTGGACAAGCTCACAGCCAGGCCTGAACATGTTTTTTTTTTTGGTAAAGAACGATCGTTCATTCAAGGAAAACACGTTATTGACTTCTACAGCAAACCCGAAACACCTCATTCAGCTCTACCCACCTACAAACACTCAGATATCCTCAACTGTTCCTGTGGAGCAGAAGACATTTCACAGATATGCTTTTTCCCCTCCAACCAAACCACTCCCGTTGACTCAGACTATCAAATCCCACTGGCAACTGCATCAATCACTCAGAAAAAACAAGAAATGAAACATTTGGTGAATTTCTACCTTCGTTAACATGGCTTTCCAATACAAAATGCCACAGAAAAAGCACTTTTTTGGGGGGAACCACAATTTGAGAGCTGTTAAATGAGGAGCCACTACCACGCCGCTGCCCACGACCGCGATTACAAATCCGGGTTTATCGCAGGGACAACTCTTCCGCCTTCCCACACGCAAAGAGAAAGCTGTTTTGGCACTGCTTTGGATGGATAGCCGGCGCATGAATAATACAGTGCTTTCAGTCAGGCTGGGAAAAATCTATATAATACAAAGCAGGGTGAATTTCCTATTTTTGCTCCCGGGAGGAATACAAATACGGCCTTCTACGGGAAGCTATACTCTAAAATGTTGTTGGGATCAATGCGATTCTACCGCTCGCTCTAAAACAACAGAAGTTTGTATCAAGAGGGCAGCAAATATATTTAATTGTTTTCTTTAATACACATCCTTGACTGCAGAAACCCCAATTCACTCTTTCCCACGAACTGAACCTTATAATAGAGACAACCTTTGGAAAGTAACTAACTGCCTTTTAGAGGATAACTATAAAAAGTTCTGGTGGATTCCTGTAATTTCAATTTAAACCTGCTGTTAGCAAACATCTCCCCGAAGCAAATTTTCGCTTGTGTTATGGATGCCATAACTGCTTGACAGAATATTCACTACATGCCTGCCTCTGTCTTTATTAAATTTGCAAGGCTAAACACGTAACGGGAAGGATATAAAAAACCAAATCAACTGAATATCCAACCTTAACTCTGCTCTTTCGAATACCTGCATTGAAACAGCATCTTCTGACCTTTGATTCATACAGTTTCTCAGCCGATACGTTGTCACGTTTGTATCTGTACGTGTGTATCTGAGACAAAACCAGCACATACTAAGAGATCCGCAGCCACCTTCTGCATTTCATTTATGAGTTTTTGATGGTTCCGTGGGTACCCTTGGTTTGAATAATGACGATTTTGAAAATTCAAATCCCATCCCACCTTACCCAGGAAGTTTGCTTTGGACTTTGCCAAAGCTGCTGAGAACAAGAAAAGATCCTGCCGCTTTTGGTGAGCACCCAAAGATGGAAATTTCCAGCCACGGAGAAGATGTATTTTAGAAAGCGAGAAAACCTCCAAACCACGCGAGGTAAAAACCACACTGTTTTACAGAACTGTAATAAAAGGCGACGCTCCACTCTCCTGCGATTAATTCAGCTGTGCATATACCCACGCTCAAGACAGAGATTAATATTGCATATCAGCCACACTGCGGATAAAGCAAACTCCAGTGCCTTTTTTCCCTGTCCGGCTGTTTCTTTGTGGGAACTCACTCTTCCTCACACCCGTATCTGGTGCTGGTGCCGCACCGCTTCGCTGCCTGTCGGTCTCGATTCCCATGGGATCTGCGCGTGTCGCGATAGGGCTCACTCTCAAACCTCCGCTTTGTCGGAGCAGGCCGGCTGCGCTGGCTTAATCCTTGGATTAACCAAGCACCTCATTTTGTTTCCCTCTGTTAAACCATCTTAATTTCTCTATTTTTTTCCATTTTTACTCCCCCAATCCTCAGCAAGTTCGCTGATGATACCAAACTGGGAGGGGTGGCTGACACTCCAGAGGGCCGCGCTGCCATCCAGTGTGACCTGGACAGGCTGGAGAGCTGGGCAGAGAAGAACCTAAGGAGGTTCAACGAGAGCAAGTGCAAGGTCCTGCACCCGGGGAGGAAGAATGCTCCCAGTCACCAGCATAGGCACCAGTATAGGTTAGGGGTGGACCTGCAGGGAAGCAGTTCTGAAGAGAAGGATCTGGTGGTCCTGGTAGATAGTAAATTATCCATGAGCCATCAATGTGCCCTTGTTGCCAAAAAGGCCAATGGAATCCTGGGCTGCATAGGGAAGAGTGTGGCCAGTAGGTCGAGGGAGGTCATTCTCCCCCTCTACTCTGCACTGGTGAGGCCACAACTGGAATAATGTGTCCAGTTCTGGGCTCCCCAGTTCAAGAGGGACAGGGAACTGCTGGAGAGAGTCCAGCGTAGGGCAACTAAGATGACTGAGGGATTGGAGCATCTCCCTTATGAGGAAAGGCTGAGAGCGCTGGGACTCTTTAGCCTGGAGAAGAGAAGGCTGAGGGGAGACCTTATTATGGCGTACAAGTATCTAAAGGGTGGGTTGAAGGAGGATGGAGCCAGACTCTTTTCAGTGGTTCCCAGTGACAGGACGAGGGGCAATGGGCACAAGTTGGAACATAGGAGGTTCCATTCAAATACACGGAAAAACTTCTTTCTGGTGAGGGTGACAGAGCAGTGGCACAGGCTGCCCAGGGAGGTGGGGGAGTCCCCTTCTCTGGAGATTTTCAAGCCCCGCCTGGATGCAGTCCTGAGTGATGTGCTCTGGGCAATCCTGCCTTGCCAGGGGAGTTGGGCGAGATGATCTCAAGAGGTCCCTTCCAACTCTGAACATTCCGTGATTCCGTGAAACACAGGGACCACCAATGCGTCATCTTTACTCCCACCCTGTTCTCGTGGATGCTGTATAGGATGCAGAGCGCATCCTTGGCATGGTACCAGCAGGGATGGGGAGAGGCCGATGGTCCTGGTTCCCCAAAGAAGTCTTCTGCAGGCAGACCGGCTTCCCCCTCCTCTCCTCCAGCAACCAAGAGCACTGGTGATGTTTTTGAGGGATGAGCTGGTAATAAAATTAAACGACCTATTGAGCTAAACTGCCTGGAAACAGAGGGACTGACGACAATAGACGAGGCTTCCCCTCATCCGTATTTCAGCATATAGATGAGAGGACGGGAAACTCGTACGTGAGGGAAGAGAGGTCAGTGAAGAGCATGTGGGATAAATCAGGATGACCTGTGCTACTTTGAAGGCACTCTGACCGTGCCAGAGCAGGGCTGAACGGCAGCCAAGTGTCCACATCAATACCGCAGAACGAGGGAGGAGGTCTCTGATGTACCCTTGGCAGCAGCTTTACGTTCACTTAACTGCTCCTCTCCCTTTTCTCTGCCAAGAAATTAGTGTCAATTATCCCCACGGCAAATAACGCTGAGGAAAAAGCTCGCTGGGAGGGTGCGTGGAGCTGGAGGAGGAGGGGGGGACGACACCAAGCGATCCCCTTGGGAGCCTCCCAGGAACACATTGACCCAACGAGGACCTCCTGTCCTTCCTCACACCCTCTCGACCGCGGACCTCAGACGGATGCTTTCCGCTGAGCATCGGATGCTTGCAGAGCAGAAGCAACAAAATGAATTTAAACCGCAGCGAAGAGCAGCGGGCAGAGCTGCGGCTGTAGAGGAAATACCCTAGAAATACCTATTAAAGTGTGAACAGGACAAAGATGCAAACGCTCGAGGAAGAGCTGGCAAAACCCAGGGATTATTGCTTTGTCACGGTGTTGTACAAAACCCACATTAAACTGAACAGCCATGAAGATGTTAGTGAAAACAGTTACTGGGTAAAAAGCTTGCTGTATAACAACTCAGTGCACTTCCTAATGTAAAGCACTTAAAATCCCTACAGTATATTATATATACAGTCTCAAAACCTGATACACATCGTAACGGAAAGATTATAATGACAGTATTTGCAGCAGTTTCACTGCACCTTTGCAGCTTCTTTTGGCTCAGTAGATTTTCCTACGTACTTATGTCACATAGAAATTTCTATAACCCATTTGTTTTCCGCTCCTGCACTTGAGCCACCGAGGCAGCGTGGAGACCGTGCTGAAACACTGTACGTAAAAACTACCCAGGCGGACAGATTTCCCCTTGACAAATTCAAAGGAATTCCTATTACGATCTTATTCATAAAGAAAGAGAGAAAAGGCGGTTTGTCGCTTCATCTTGCACCAGAATTTGCTCAACCATCATCCAAAAAATCGCGCAAGCACCAAACCAAATAACCCACGTGGGCTTTTTCTGCAAAGGGAAGCCCTCTGGAAGGATTTGCTGCCGCCAGAACAACAAAACCCAGCTCAGCCGCCTTCCCGCAGCAGCCGCCGTTTCGCTTGTTTCAAAGATTCACCACCCGAAGGTATTTTAAAAATTCAGCACGTGAGGACGCTTTTCGCAGCGCGTCCAAACAGCATCGTCGGTCTGATGGAAAGCTGCTGCAGAGGATCCTCAGCGGGTATAAATTCACCCTGCCAACCTGAGGTAGTCGGCTTTAAAGGACTGAAGATCTCACCCATCCTAAAAACGACCCAGATTTGAGGTTCGTTGGGATTTGCCGAGCCTCGGCAACAATTTGTGCATCTCTACCAGGGACCGGCGCGATGGGCGGCTCCGAATCTCGGCCGAGAGGTCACGAAGCAGACAGCGCTAATTGACAATTTTAAGCCGTAACATCACACGCCATCTTCTCGCTCAAATTTATTTGAATATTCTGGTCTTGTTAAGTTTATATTATACAATTTATCACAGCAGACAAGGAAGAGTCTCGGAGTATATTGTGTAGCTCTAATGATGTGATTTAGCGATACGGAATCTTGTTAAAGCAGGAGCTGTTATTAAATCTTTGTGGAGAAGCTGAATCTCCGTGTTTCCGCTCTGCCTTCCCCCTCCATCCCCCCTACGCAGTTTAGGGGCACACACATCACCCCAAAAAAGTGCGTGGGAAGAGCTGGGCATCGCTGCGCTCATTTCAATAGACAATGCAATTTGTAGGATCAATGACTCTGAAGCTGGGCGATCCTTCCTGGATTCGGGTTCAGAATACATGTAATCCTCAAAAAAAACCCAAATCGAGCCTAAATCCTCTAAAACAACTTTGCCTTCGCAAGATAAGCAAAGGCAGAAAGGTAACTTCTCGGATACGGAGGTGCCCTGTGAAGATCTAGGTGCTCACTCAATATTACACCTCTCAGAAGGGACTCTTGACAGCTGTAGGATTTAGTATCAGTTGTGCTCGTGATGAAGCACATTTTCCTGTAGGGTCCAAACAAGAGATCTAGAAACCCATCTCCCATAAAGGAGTAGACTCTCATCAAATGGAAACAGCTCACGCTTATGGTAGGCTCAGATTCATAGTTTCAGTAGAGGGGAAAAAAGGTCTACAGTCTGCTGCCAATCTTCCAAATCATCCTTTCACCCTTTAAAAGTATTGTGAATATCATTAAACAGAGCCTGAGAAATTGGAGAGGGAGACCTTTTATTCTTAAGAGAGAAAGAAACAAGGGAAGAGAGACAGAAAAGCTACAAGTGAGACTGGGAGGGAGAGCTGAGAGGTAAAGAAAGGGAAAAGCCTTCCACAAAACATCAAGGCTTCAGAAAAGGACCATGCGGCAGGAGAAACACCGAGACAGCACAAGAGAATAAAGATAATGGAAAGCTCCAAACCCAACACTACAAAAACCACCCACCACACAGCAGATGGAACAACCTGAGATTTAGCTTTTGATGAAAACCTTGGCCAATGCCTTCTGGTTGGCCTGAGAGGTGGGACAAGGGAAAACCACCCCACCCCAAGGTAGGACCTGAACTTCATGCTTCTGCCATCACGGCTCTCCCTTTGCATTGAGGGAAGGACTTACGGGTCCAGTGCAAATTGTCCCAGCTCGTTCCCAATTCTGCTTTCTGGGCTTGCACAGACTATTTACACAATGGGAAGCTCACATCAAGTTGACCCCTTTGGAAAGAGCTGAAGTAATTCAAGCTGTGACCAGTCCCAGGAGCTCCGGACCGACCTCCTGAGTT
>VUYV01000580.1:215414-239550 GCA_008711295.1 Anarhynchus alexandrinus | reverse complement strand
GGCCCATCGGTCCAGCCTGTTCAGATGCCTCTGTAGAGCCATCCTACCCTCAAGCAGATCAACACACCCACCTAGCTTAGTGTCATCTGCAAACTTACTCAGGGTGCATTTGATCCTCTTGACCAGGTCATTGATAAAGATATTAAAGAGAACCGTCCCCAGCACTGAGCCCTGGGGAACACCACTTGTGACCGGACACCAACTGGATTTAACCCCATTCACCACCACTCTCTGGGCACAGCCATCCAGCCAGTTTTTCACCCAGCAAAGGGTACACCTGTTCAGGCCGTGAGCAGCCAGTTTCTCCAGCAGAATGCTGTGGGAAACAGTGTCAAAAGCTTTGCTAAAATCCAGGTAGACAAGAAGTAGGTCCCCCCCTTCTGGAGGGACACCCTGTAGCCCATCCTTGCTCTCTTCCTTCAGCCTGACATTTTTGTTTTGTCCAACAGTGACACATTTCCAGAGCAGACCCACATCGGCACGGAGCCTCCAGTTTTACACTGGAAATACAGGCAGAAGATCAGCATCAACTAAACCAGGGGGAAAGAAGAGATCCTACTAATTAGCGGGGATAGCATAACTGTTCTGACCGATGCCATTTGGGATAATTTGGTGAAGGATCTGCTGTGGCACAGGTATCCTTCCACGTTGCTTGACTATAACCCCTTCCTTTTGGCGCAGAGCAAGCGAGGATGAGCATCCTCAAGTGAACAGGAGCTGCAGGGAAGGAAGCAGAAGGCAGTGGGAGCACACTGCCATCAGGGTTATCCTCACTAAAAAAACAAAAGCAGTGAAAGGAAAAGTCATGTGGTGCATGGAGACGCTAAGAAGAGGGGTTTTCTATTGCTCCATTAACTTTAGCCTGAGAATTTGATCTCAAGTTCAGTGTTCAGAAACTTGCTGGAGTCAAAAGGTGAGAGGGAAATCACCACCCCCCTTCCTAACATGGGTTTCCCATCTTGATGTAGGGCATCCCGACCTAAGAAGTTAGCTTACATTAGTATCGCCAATGTTAGCCTTCGTTAACTAATAATGAACAGAACAATGTGTTGTTTGAAGTCCCTCTAGCCTTAATTAACTAGTAATGAACAGAATGCTGTGCTGTTNTCTAGCCTTAATTAACTAGTAATGAACAGAATGGTGTGCTGTTCCAAGTCCCTATTCTCTGGACCTTAACATCTGGGATTGATTGTATATAGGATGAATTATATGACGACCCGGCAAGAGGAGAATCCAGTTGGCCAACTTGGCAACAGAACTTACTTTTAAGGTATCCTGAAGTGAACTGCCTTCATTAGAATACTAAAAAACACACCCACAGGTCAAGAAGACCCTTCCCCCACGCATGCATGATGATTAAAAGAATGACATAGCATATATTATAATTATATGTAAATTACTAACATTGTAGCTTTTGTGTATAAATGGAGCAAGAAGACCAGCATGGGGTGTGCTTGATTTGTGGAAAATCCACCGAGCACCCAGACCTGAATAAATACAATACCTCTCCTGAGCGTGTGAGATTGCACAGCCGGGCACGAATCCGCTTTTCGGACAACAGATCTGCAACCAGAATAACCCACGTTGTGGTGTGATCTTCTGACTAACGGGGGGTTTCCAGGCAAACGTGGTGCCCCGCGCATCGCCAGCACGTCTCCCCCAGAGCCCCGACGGCGGGGTTCCCCTCTGGCACGCACTGCCCTCGCCTCTCGCCACCCCTGGTGGCGCAGAGCTGCACCCAAACCCACGAATTTCTGCTGCAACTCGAGCGCGACCAGATCTGAAGCTCTTTTTACATCGTTTTTCCTCGTCAAAGGCAAACCTGGAAATGATACATCTCTGGGTTTTATCACCAACGTATCTGATTCAGTAATGAACTGAAAGCTAACCTTTATAAAGCGATAAGGGCAGCGTATTTCACACTCGCCCCAGTGCCAAATAGCCTTCAGAGCTTTAAAAACTAATTATACGAATAGAGGCATGACTTTTCTTTCCTTTCTCCCCTTGCCAAGTTCTGAGCTACTATAATATGCTCAATCAGGTCCCTTTGTCTGGCCAACCACACCAGAATATTAATGGGAAGATTCTGCTAGTATCTTACGCTGCCTTTTGACATCTACTCGCGAAAGAGATAGTGGCGGGTTAAGACAACAAAATCAATCACTGTCAACACAGATATGCATGAAGGTTTTGGCTTTTTTTTTTGCAAAGACATCACGTTTGGATTCTTCTTTTTAATTAAACAAATGAGTTACAGGAAACCAGGGGAGGAGGAGGGAAAGAAAACTCTGCACTGATATCTCATCCTGCCACGGTACAAAAACTGGTGGTAAACTTTCAGGGCATATTTAATTTAGTAACACTCATAAAGGGATGCTGCCAAGGAGTTCAAGCACCGCTGTCAGCCTTGTTTCATGTCCAAAAAGGACATGCTCCCATGTTTCATCAAGCTTCAACTTTCCTTTTCAGGAAAGGATGCTTAGTCCTGTCCCTGCTAGATGAGGAGCGGGGTCCACGAACACAGGTGGTTATCTGTATATCAGGGTTTTAAATGTCTTGGATGGTTAAAGTGAGAGTGAAATGAGCTCTCCCAGGCTCTCCCATCACAGCCATGACCCTAAAACCCAAGGTATCCACAGGACCCATTTCCCTTTGGCTCCACTGCAGTGTTCAGGCAGTGATGGCTACAGCAGAATTAGTCCCAATTCATCAGCAGCGCCGAGAGGAAGAGACAGAAGCAACAGCAGCGAAGAAATCATGTTCCTTTGTATTAAGAGAAAGTCTGAAAAAAGTCTGCTTAAATGGAAAGAAGATGACAAAAATTGGACAAGCAATTAGTTTTATTTTGAAGCTTTCAGGAGAGATCTATTCAACCATGCACAGATTCTTGAAGAAGTTTATAAGCCATGTCGCTTACCATCAATGGCTAAAACTGGCCCAGACCAATTATTATCATTTAAATTAATGCTACAGGAGCATTCACACGGCACTCTGAGGAGCTGAGGCTTAATACGTGACGCTCTGTGCAAACAGATACTGAGAAAAGATCTTTGTCCTAATGTCTAGGCTGAAAAAAAGGACACAGGATGGGAGCTTGTCCCAGTGAATTCAATGTAGATGACCAGAGTCCCCAACATAAGAAGGACATGGACCTGCTGGAGCGTGTCCAGAGGAGGGCCACGAGGATGATCCGAGGGCTGGAGCACCTCTCCTATGAGGAGAGGCTGGAAGAGTTGGGGCTGTTCAGCCTGGAGAAGAGAAGGCTCCGAGGAGATCTTATTGCGGCCTTCCAGTACCTAAAGGGGGCCTACAGGAGAGCTGGGGAAGGACTTTTTACTGGGGCATGTAGTGACAGGACGAGGGGGAATGGCTTTAAACTGGAAGAGGGCAGGTTTAGATTGAACATTAGGAAGAAGTTTTTCACTTTGAGGGTGGTGAGGCACTGGCACAGGTTGCCCCGAGAGGTTGTTGAGGCCCCATCCCTGGAGGTGTTCAAGGCCAGGCTGGACGTGGCCTTGGGCAACCTGGTCTAGTGGGAGGTGTCCCTGCCTATGGCAGGGGTGTTGGAACCTGATGATCTTCAAGGTCCTTTCCAACCTAAACCCTTCTATGATTCTATGATTCTATGACCTCGTAGACATTCCATCCTAACACCTCAGATAGAATTTCACAAAATACTTCAATTAATGGATAGCAAAATGACAATATTGGAATAAAACGAGTATTAGGATCAAAACGTTGGCACTGCTAGCATCAGACTGAGCTTGGCCATCAGATTTAGCCTGGTCAGGAATTCACACTTAGCAGTGTTACACTCTTCCAGTAGAACCTAGCATTGCATCCACGGGAGCTCTGGTGTCCCCCACTGATGGCTCAAAAATCGCCTTAAGAGCCAGGAGGCTCTTTCTGTGCCAAGAGACAAAGGATGAATGCGAAGGCAAAGACGGAGGACCAAATCCATGAATCCCCAAAAAACCAGGGACTGCACAAAGACCTCAAGGGCTCTGCATCCTCACTCTTCCACTATCACTGAGGATTTTTTTTTTAAACTCTGGCAAAGCTGATTATCCCCACTGCAGTATGAGCAAACATGTCTGTGACTAGACATATTTTATACTCTTCATCGTTCCTCTCTCTAGACTGTATCATCGTTACGTTATTGTGCTTGCATTCAGTGAATAAGTAAAATGACAATCTGGGCAAATTAGACTTTAATTTTCAACAGCTTCACTTACTCCTACAGTTTTATAGCCAAGTGCCAATCAAGGAAGTGATGAATAGTGATGGGAATGTGCAGACAAGCTTCTTGACTCGCTGGAATGACAAAGAGGACCTGTTTCTTCAGGATGCGACAAGGATTCAGAGACGAAGCCAGTGTGCAGGGAAAGGCAATCTGCCTACTGACAGGCTTTCACTTGCCGGAAAAGGTAGAAACAATGTGGTTTGCACACAGTAAGTTGCCTCTGAAAGAATCCCCTCTGGAGGTACCAGTATTTTCCACTTCACTCTCCTTATAGAGCTCCTGGGGTTGGGACGGAGGAGAAACACCACCAGGTCACGGTTCCAATGGAGGACAGCTTTGGTGACACCGCCAGTTTTGGGAATTCCTGCCCAGTACAACCAGTTGGCCCCTCCATTACGTCACAGACTGTTGCTCTCTTCATTGCGTGGGTGATCAGTGTAGCACCATCAACCAACCAGGACAAGGCTCTGCCTGAATTAAAAATAACCCTTTCCCTCCCCAATCCCAGCCACTTTCCTGACTCGGTTCATGACCACAATTCTTCAAGTAGCCTTGTTTGAACAACAGAGCGAGCAGAAATGAGCAACAAGGGTAAAAAAGCAGCAAGCTGGTGCTGCCACTGAAGCCTCCTTATTCCACCATGGCCTCCCTCTCTTCTGTCCTTGCTGCATCTGAGAAGCAGCTCTGCTGTCTCCTGTCTTTTGAAGGATAAGGAGCTTCAGGATGGTTTATCTACCAACCCATCATATGACGGTCATTGATAAGCAAGGCCCAGAAACATCCCCCAAATAGATAATTTACCTATTGATTTCTCGTTCTCAACAGTACCAAATCCAGGCAACGCACAAGAAGTTCTCAGTTCAGCACAGCTTGTGCCTGGCTTTAAAAATACGCAGCTTAACGGCACGAAGACTCCGGTTTCATTTACTCCACTTGAGCAAAGACCACATCTCAACCTATTCTCGCACCTGGGGACACAACAGCTACGCAAACACCACAATTACTGCGTTTCCAGCAGGTTCTACCATTGCCGCTACTCTCCTTGAGACCCTTTTACAACTTCATAAAATAATTTACCTTATAAAGTCTTCCTCCTCCTCCCTCTTGGGTCTCAGCTGCTTGGGCTGAGCCATGTTGCTCCAGTTGGGCAGAGATTTCAGGAGCCTGCTAATATCGTCATCTTTAGCCCAGGACGCGCTGATCACCAGCTTTTCATCCGACTGCACGATGCTCCTGCAGGGAAAGCAGCAACAATCACGTTAGTGTGAAGCAAATTGTACTTTTCACGCAATTCCACACATATTCATTAAAATCCCCATCGCATACAAATGTGCATTACGCATTAAGGAAGGGGTCCAAAGAGGAATTCAACAAAGTGCTCGTGTGGAGAGCACGGCAACACAGGTGGACAGGATATAAAATCCTCTTAAACTCACAACTCCTGATGTTCTTTGATAGAGTCCTTTAAAGGAAAAAGGGCCATATTCTCCCCACCCTCGAAATCATTCAACTTGCAATGATTTACACAACCGGAGGAGGTCATTCTGAACTAGGAGAGAGAAAAGGTAGTTTCTCCATGGCTCATTTGTTCTCTGCAATCTCAATCGAGCTCGCCAGCCGCTGCTGATTGTGTTGTGACTGCAACGTGGAAACCTGCCCAGGAAGACCTGGGTGGAAGCCACCAGCTCACCGCACACCAGCTGGCCCAGCTTGGGGACCAGGTCTGAAGCAAAGGAAGGAAATGAAGGGTCCAGGATCTTCTCTCCAGCCATCCAAAACATCTAATAGTAGAGATTTCAGCTAAATCATATGTATGTCTGAAATCGAATCAAAGATCACGGCGTATTCCAATTATGAAGAATTTCCTTGTTTAATATTTTTGGCAGTGTAACTCATCTGAATTCCTCATTGGCAATTGCAGGAGGCAAACGGGATGCTGTAGTTGGAGAAGTCAATTAGCTGCCTATTCTTTGTCGCTATTGCTCATGAGGAACCGTCAGCATAGAACTCGTCAACGTTTGCTACTTCACTGGCACACCCTGACTAGAGAGAGGAATGTACTCCCCCATTCTTGGGTTGTTTGGTAGGCAGCAAGGATTTGGGATGTATTTTCTGTCTCTTGAGAAAGACAAGGGTGAGTTAGGGGTGCTGGCATTTCCTTCTAGGTCCTATCACCGATTTCCTTCTCTGGTGAGCACCTGGAAGGCTCTTCTAGGAGGTACTTGCATGGTGCCCAGTTGGACTGTTTCTCCAGCCCAAGAAGAAACATATGCGACCTGTCCACATCATTCAAAACAAAAGCATGGTGGTGACCTCTCCAACGGGCAGCAGCAGAATTTTTTCCTGCCCTCTGTAATGGGAACACGGCAAACCCTCTGAACAACCAGTAAGCATAGCGTGACTTGAGAATGGAAGCATCTGAGACGACAAGGTCCCAGAGGTCCTGTTCCTACAGACAGCCTTAGCTGCAGGTTAACAACAGAATCATGATCCCTCCTGTGTGCTGAGAGACTGACCATCTTCTAATATGCAAAAATACAGAAAAGGCTCTGGGACCTGTGTTTCCCCTCAAACACCCACCACCCATCGCTCACAAAGCTACATGACACCTGGAAACAATGCACGTTTGCTGTGTCCTACAATGCAAGGGGCTGAAGAAGTGTAAATGCCGGATAGATCCTTTTCTGTTACCATCTCCCAGAAGAAACGGTGTCTCCAACATGGAGAGAAACTCTGTGCATCAAAAAGATGCAGAGATTCAACACTGGATTGGTCAACCAAGAACTGGAGTTGTTGGGTGCTGCAGAATGGATGTACCTGGGCCGGCTCAGCCCATGTCAGCTCATTGTGGACCTTGCAGAGCCGTTTACTCGGCTGCACGCTTCTGGATCCAAGCTAGGACGTCACATGGGGCAAAGAGATGCTCAGAGCTGTCACTAGCGTCCAGGTGGTGATTTTGGGAAGGGTCATGCAAGATCACAATAAAGACCCCGCAGACTTCTAAGGGGTTTATGCGGATTAACCGGTCTCATTTTAAATGTCCTGAAAGGTATGTTTTGGTCAATAAATAGAACTAAAAGTAACAACACGCTGAGGATTTGTGTTTTGAAAAAGGAAAACGGTGAAAAAGGCATTGAGATAGGAGGCAACGCTGATCTATCTTGAAACACAGCAGAATACTTCTTTTCCCAGCAGCACGGAGCAACCTATCACTCCCTTCACCCACCGCCAAGAGAACAACCTCTGCTCAGTAAGTACACACGATTTGTGAAAATGAATTTGTCACATGCGCTTACGTATACATTTTCCTTCTCTTTAAATTTCATGTTCAATCTGCCACAGACAAAAGAGTGAATTTTGTTTCCAGCCACCGAAGACCTCAGCGTCGAAATGTCAATTTGGCCTTCTGCTGCTGTTAGGAACTTGGTGTTTTTCCACTTCTGAAAAAAATAGTCTCTTGTTTTCACCCCGGTGAAAACCGAGGGGGGAAAAAAAAAAAGCTCCACCAGAATCGCTGACATCCGAGTTGGAAAAACTGAATTTGACGATATCTGGTCATTTCTCTGCCAAGGCAAGACAACTGTTCCATCGAATATATTAGCCAGTGCTTTGTCCTCTCCAGATTTAAAGGACTAAAGTAATAGTCTCCTTCCCTTGGGAGTCTATTTCACAGTTGAACAAATCTAACTCTTGGACCAAAAAAAAAACAAGTCCTGATACTGTGCTCGTGTTTTATTTTACTCAATTTCATCCCATTACTCCCCGTTATTTCCCCTTACAGCAGCCTCCGCTCTCACCGCTTTCGCTAGTTACGCTCTTCAATTATTTACAGCCTTATCATAGCCCTTCAGATGTCTACGAATGCAAGTCATCTTTGGGAGTCTTCTGATGGAGTTATACAGAGGACAGAGCTACCTCTCTGTTTTATGATCCTTATTATCTGCTGTCCTCAAAAATCCCACTGCTTTTTGGAGTGGGTGTTGGGGGAGGAGAGAGGGGAGGTTGTTTAGCTGCTACAGTGAGTTGGAAACTGAGCTTGGTGTCTTTGCTCTCCTAGGGTCAGCGTTTCCCGAGACCCTAACCCACACGATTCCTGCTTTTCTCACCTTTCGGCGATGTGGGACTCACGGGTCACTGAGCCACTGGAGCCCTGAGCCAAATTCTCCAGTGACATCAACAGGGAGCTTCAAACGAATCGATGCTGGGACACCGCCACCGCTACGTGGGTCCCTTGGAATTATGTCCCCATTCTTTCCCATGGTCGCAACAAACACCTCCTAATTTTTATTGACAGGTTGGTTTTACTCCAACCACCCCCTCATTAAGGAAGATGTTAAATAGGGTGGTACATACCCGATCTCCATTACTTGCCCAACTTTCCCCATCAATTAAAACCTCCTTTTTCCCCACCTTTTCCTTCTAGCATCTCAGCCAGTTTTCAACCTCCGTAACATCTATCAATGTCAATCTAATTCGGGTCTTCGAGTAAATTATCACAAGACAGGATGACATGTTGTAGTACAGCTCAAAACGCTTCCTTTCAAACGCCCCTCCCCCGCTCTTCTCCCAAACTCCTCTGTAATTATTCCTGCTGCTGTAATAGGGTTACTTGCTACCACCAGTGCCATAATCAACTAATTAATTCACAGCTCAACGGGCCAAGGAAAATGCCATCTGTTTGTACCCAGCTCCCGGGAGCGGGTAGGGAATCGGTGTGACACTTACACAGGTGATGGCACACAAACGAGGAGGGTTCACCCCTCCCCAGCTCAGAGGGTTTTATCCAGAAAACATCTGCTGGTGGTGACAGTCCCAGATCTGCACCACTGCCGCCCCGAGCTGGGAGCAGAACAATGGGGAACATCCCTGGACACAGCTTGGGGGGGCCATGGCTTTTCATCAGGAAAACATCTGGGGGCCGCAGGGGCTAATTGGACTCCGTTGGCATGTGCCAAATCTATTTTTTGAGTAATTTTTTTTTTTCTCTTCCCAGTGCTGAGGTGATGTTTCCATGCTGAGCTCTGCTGGGGCTGCTGAGCGTTTGAAAGCAGCGTGCTCAGCATGTGCCAGGTACCGAACGGTCTGAGGGAGACAGACCCCCGCCCAAAAAGAGTCAAAAAGGCAACTTAAAACCCAAAAGGTTAACGCAAGAAGAGGAAGATGCCAATAAGAAGGAGTAAACTGAGTCTCAAGAGCATTTCCCGGGGACTCGAGAAATCCTGTTTGACCGCAGACCCCACAGCTTGGATGAATTCATCCACTCCTCATTTCCTTATCAATAAAAAGGGGCTTAGTTTTGTTTTGCCTGGCTGGAAAGCAGGAACTGAGATTTATTTTTTTTTTCTTCATCATTTTCGTAGAATCACAGAATCATAGAATTGCTGAGGTTGGAAGGGACCTTGAAGATCATCAAGTCCAACCATAAACCTACCCTGACAAAACCACTTCTAAACCACGGCCCCAAGTACCACCTCTACCCTTTTTTTAAACACCTCCAGGGATGGCAAATCCACCCCCTCTCTGGGCAGCCTCTGCCAATGTTTAATAACCCTTTCAGTGAAAAAATGTTTCCTAATATCCAACCTAAACCTCATCTGACATAACTTGAACCCATTTCCTCTCGTCCTATCACTTGTCACCAGGGAGAAGAGGTCAGCCCCCACCTCACTACACCCTCCTTTCAGGTAGTTGTAGAGGGTGATAAGGTCTCCCCTCAGCCTCCCCTTCTCCAGGCTAAACAACTCCAGTTCCCTCAGTCGTTCCTCATAAGATTTGTCTTCCAGACCCCTCACCAGCTTTGTAGCCCTTCTCTGGTGTTGGAACACCTCAACGTCCTTCTTGTAGTGAGGGGCCCAAGAGATATTGGCCCAGTTATATCCCACCTAATCTCATAAATGTAGCTGAGACAGCTCAGCCAGGAGGGTGGTCACCATAAGCTGCCTTCATGGCCGACGGAGAGAGCTGAGCACCTCCAGAGAGTTTAGACAATTTTTAATGAAAGTGAACCACTCTTTGGAGATGTCCGTCTCTTTTTACAGACTAAAGAGACTCGTTTGGG
Organism: Anarhynchus alexandrinus; assembly: GCA_008711295.1. Lineage (NCBI taxonomy): Eukaryota > Metazoa > Chordata > Aves > Charadriiformes > Charadriidae > Anarhynchus > Anarhynchus alexandrinus. The sequence continues at coordinate 229,249 of VUYV01000580.1, read as the reverse complement.
TGGGCGGTGCCTTTACTCAGACTCTTCGGGCAAGTTGAAAAATGTGCGAGAGGACGGTTGTTCAAGGGAGAGAGGATGAAGATTGGTAAGAAGAGGGGGGGACGAACAGGATAGAGCTTAAAGTTGGACAACAAAATGAGAATGTGCAGCTTCAACACGGACGGAACTAAACAGGGGACCAATTTATGAAAAAAGACATGGAAAGAGAGTAGTTTTAGCGCTCAAGATAGCAAAGCTTGTCCAAGCAGGGTGTTGGGAAGAGACTAAAAAGAAAGACTCATGTTAAGGGTAGCTACCCTAAACTGGTCAGGTTTGTCCCTGTGATCCTTCCTATGGCCTTTCAGTATTTTTCCCAGGGGCTTGTAAAAATGGTTTAACTATACAGGCTTAACTCACGAGTAGAGCTGCCTTCCTCAAAATTTGCTGAAGAAGCACCGAGATCTGGGCTGGACAAGACTTAAGAAGAGTACTGCCAACACTGCGAGAGGTTTTCTGGCTCCATCTCCAGTTTTTGTTTTTGTTTTAATCCCCAACCCCTCATAAACTAGGAGGAAAACATAACTCACGTTTGTAAACAGTTTGTGTCAAACTGAAATTGCACTTCTTACAAACATGTAATTTGCAGGAGACATCTCACCTAGATCAGCTTAAACAAGCTTCCGAAATCTGCCATCAATTAAAACAAGAAAATCCATAGTTGCTACTTATATAAATGTCCAATCCATACATATCCAGCCCCGCTAGGGTTTTTTTCTGCATTCACTAGAAACTCAGAGCCAAATGGAAATCAAACATGAAAAATCTCAGCTGTGCATTTCTCAGCGCCGACGCCCTGACAGAGCTATCTGTTCTGCAAAGGACTCCGAATCAAACAGCCTTGCTTTGAGGAGCCCGTATTTGAATATGCTTCATCTGCGTTCGTTCCCCTTCAAGAAACACAGGCACGTGGGGAACGAATGAATGCCATGTGCAAATCTTGCGGACACCATCTCTCCAGCTTCCCAAATTCTCGCTGTCTTGACATCTCCAGAACAGACGCACGCTCCCTTGCTCCAACAGCTTCACCTGATGGTATTAATACACAGCTCTCGGGGGTTTATTCTGATTTTAAGCATCTATACACGATCCTTCCTCCGCTAACTTCATCAACGTGAGGGTTTATCCATCTCAACCCCCCCCCAAGGAAAACCCTGGTGGAAAGGGCAATGCTGTGTGGAGCCGTTCCGATGCGAGATCCCTGCAGAGGGCACAACGTCCCCACGGATGGAGCCGCTCGCCCCGGGAAAGCAGGGGAGCTGCTATATTCCTCTGCATCATTTGAAATGTATATAGATTTCTATTTCAGTCATTTGCTAGCAGCAAAAACTAGAACATTTCCTGTTTTTTCCTCCTGCTGTAATCAGGATATTGCCAAATTAGGCCTGTCCTAATTACTCCCCAGCAGGTGCCAAACCCAGGAATGGTATCAGCAAAGGAAGGAAGGAAGGACCTTTAAGTTCAAGCCAAAGAAATTACATCTATTGTCTGGCTACAGTCAGTGAAGTTTCATATAAAATACGAGCATTTTGGACAACGGCAGACAAGCAGCTCCCAATTTACACGAGCGCTCCGACGAAGTTTAGCCCACATATGTGCTCACTGCTATTGTCGGCATTATTAATAATAATAATAATAATGAGCCCGTACGCAGCCGCTCGCCAGATGAAGCTTCTCCTGAATGAAATCAGGCAATAGGAAATAATTTCTCGACGCTCTCGGTCAGAAAACACAAGGGGCTTTTTCAGCTTCCCCTGCTATCGCCAGCCTCAATTAGCCATTAAAGGAGATTACGGATAGCAGCTATTATAGCCCACATCGCCGCAGCATCTTTACTGTCCTTCAGTGCAAGTATTTATCCCTGCGGCGCGGGGCACGGTCCTGGTCCCCCTCTTCAGGGAGGGCCATTTTACAGATGGGCAACTGGGATGTACAGAGAATAAGTTACTCTATCGACGGTTACCCAGGAAATCTATGATAAAGTACCCGAAGGACTCGAACCTCACGACCCAGCGTGATAACCCCACGCTCAGTGGGACCATTCAGCTTCCACGCTGTGGTTGGGGAAGCTGAGCAGAGATCACCCCAAAACACCGACAAAGACAGCCCGGGATAGGGCATTTGATGACCCCTTGAAAGAATAACTCGATGATCTTCAAGGTCCTTTCCAACCTAAACCATTCTATGATTCTATAAGCTTATGGAAAGGTTTTGGGAAAGTTTCACAAAACCCAGTGTGTATTTATACAGTGTGTTGTGGTTACTAACTCCTTCATTGCCATGAGATCTGAATACCCAAATGTCAATATAATTAATTAAAATATAGCCGAATCTCTTGGGAACACGCAAATGGAAGGATCTGACTTGCTTTACAAGAAAGCAATAGCTATATACAGCTATTTATGTTAAAGATGACACCTTATACTCTCCATATCCAACGTGAGGTCATCTTTTGCCCGATTAAGACAAAAACTGTGTGGTTTCTAAGCTCTACTACCACTGCCATCCATGTTTAAAGAGCCTAAACCACAGTGTGATGTGGTAAAGTCACTGGTGAGCCAAGACTCTTCATATGCCAATTATGATTATTTCAGATTTTTTCCTCTCCTAGAAAGAAATATCCTTGACCATCCCAGCAGAGATGATTTCTAGAAGTAACTCCTGCCTACTTATGGCAAAATAACAAAAGCCCAAGAGCGGTATGTCCAGCAGACATCGCTTTCACACTTGCAAGTGCAAGGTCCTGCACCTGGGGAAGAAGAATACTAGGCACCAGTATAGGTTAGGGGTAGACCAGCTGGGAAGCAGGTCTGAAGAGAAGGATCTGGGGGTCCTGGTAGATAGTAAATTATCCATGAGCCATCAATGTGCCCTTGTTGCCAAAAAGGCCAATGGAATCCTGGGCTGCATAGGGAAGAGTGTGGCCAGGAGGTCGAGGGAGGGCATTCTCCCCCTCTACTCTGCACCGGTGAGGCCACAACTGGAATACTGTGTCCAGTTTTGGGGTCCCCAGTTCAAGAGGGACAGGGAACTGCTGGAGAGAGTCCAGCGAAGGGCAACCAAGCTGACTGAGGGATTGGAGCATCTCCCTTATGAGGAGAGGCTGAGAGCGCTGGGACTCTTTAGCCTGGAGAAGAGAAGGCTGAGGGGAGACCTTATTGTGGCATACAAGTATCTATAGTCCCCTTCTCTGGAGATTTTCAAGCCCCGCCTGGATGCAGTCCTGAGTGATGTGCTCTGGGCAATCCTGCTTTGGCAGGGGAGTTGGGCGAGATCATCTCTAGAGGTCCCTTCCAACTCTGAAAATTCCGTGATTCCGTGATTCTTTCCAAGGCTTCCTGTACCTGTAGGCAAGGGTGCAGGTGTCCTTGTACTCCTGGAGTTTCACACACACCATGTTGAGGAACTGGTCCGAATAGGCGCTCAAGTCGTGCATCAGGTTCATCAGGTCTTGAACAGTCTTCTCCACAATTACCGTGCTCTGGAAAAGAAAGAAAAGCACAAGTATGAAGAGCGGTTCAGCGTGAATCTTAATTTCAGACTTCTCGTGTTTTGCTAATTAGTGCAAAAGATGCAACTGTACAGCTGATGCTCCCCGACGCTGAGCAGATGCTGGAGCAGCCCATGCCACCGAGTGACGTAAAACAGAACGAACGAGGAAAAAGCAGAAACCCTGCAAGAGATGGAAGAGGGCAGCTTAGGGGTTGGATTATCAGGTCTGTTAGAGTATGGATTTTCTTCCAGTGGCTGAGGACCAGCGGACTTCACCAGGTCTTTCCTTCACAGAATCACAGAGTGGTGGGGGTTGGAAGGGACCTCTGGAGCTCCCCCAGTCCCACCCCCTGCCAGAGCAGGGGCACCTCCAGCAGTTGCACAGGACGGCGTCCAGGAGGGTTTGGAATGGCTCCAGAGTGGGAGACTCCCCCACCTCTCTGGGCAGCCTGTGCCAGTGCTCTGCCACCCTCACAGGAGAGAAGTTCCTCCTCAGGTTTAGATGGAACTTCCTATGGTCAAGTCTGTGCCCGTTCCCTCTTGTCCTGTCACTGGGCACCACTGAAAAAAGACTGTTCCCATCCCCCTGGCACCCTCCCTTGAAGGATTTATAAGCATTGGTAAGATCCCCCCTCAGTCTTCTCTTCTCCAGACTAAAAAGCCCCAAGTCCCTCAGCCTTTCCTCAGCAGAAACATGCTCCAGTCCCCTCATCATCTCCGTAGCCCTTTGCTGGACCCTCTCCAGCAGTTCTCTGTCCTTCTTGTACCGGGGAGCCCAGAACTGGATACAATACTCCAGATGTGGCCTCCCCAGGGCAGAGTAGAGGGGGAGGATGACCTCCCTCGACCTGCTGGCCACACTCTTCTTGATGCCCCCCAGGATGCCATTGGCCTTCTTGGCCACCAGGGCACATTGCTGGCTCATTTCCTTTACTAGATGAAACCTCAAAATGCTGAAGTGTGATTGTTAGAGGAAGCAGGTCCCCACAGATTCACTGAGCTCTGCTTTGACCTGCAAACCTCAAACATTTCAACCTGACCAATAATTCTGGACTCAAAGTTGCAGACTATCCTAAAGACCAGGGATTTCACCCACCGCTCCCATCCATACAAACTACATGTGTAGGGCACACGCTGACGTTTAAGTAGCACCTTGCAACTCTTTTGGTCCCCCAAACCGTATTTTACAGTCATAGGAAGAACAGGGCAAATCTGCAAACTGACAACGTTGCTCCACATCCTACAGATGAGCAAGTTCAGACAGCCTGCAGAAGGAGGAACCACCTATCTGATAACGTCCGAGATTTAAACAGCTCCGTATGAATTTTGGGATTTCTGGGGCACCCCAAGGTGACTCGGCACAGTTTGTATTTATAACATTGCCTGCTGTATTTAATTTGGTTGCCACAAACAAGACAGAAGGGAGGTTATCGAAGTCCCAGGTTGATATAAATTGAATTAATATCAGGCTCGGCAGAGCGAAGGGTTATTCCTGAGCCATGCGCAAAGGCAAAGAAGGAGACTGAAGCGTTTGGGAGCCCTGGATCGTTTGAGAAATTCTGGTCTCAAATTATACGGGGGCACCCCAGGGACTTTGAGAGAGCTGCATCAAGGCTGAATTTAGCCCCTTCTCTGTGTTAATCAGGCCGCGAAGAGGAGTTAGTGACTCAGTTGTTTGCGGAGCAAAATCTCATCAAACCCCACATCACCCTCTCCGCCACATCCCCACAAACCCGACTTCCGTCTCTCTATTGATTTCCAGATTAAAGCGCGGCAGCATCGCCCCGATCCATAATCCCGCTCCTCCAGAGCAACCCCGTGAGTGACAGGAATTGATTCTGCTCCGCTACCTGTCCCTGATTTGGTAAAAAAAAGCATCTGCAGATCTCATCCTCATTCAGAGCACACGCGACTCCTGAGCATGTGGGGGCTTCAACGAAGGCTTAGTCACCGCCTGTGCTGCTCCTCATACGTCCTTGGCTCGCAACTGTACTTGCAGGAAAAAAACCCACCATCCCCAACCTTCTCTTTGGTGGCTCTTGTATCTTATTAAGCTTGCTCTTAAGCAGATCACAGGAATTAACCCATCTTTCATATTGTAATTAGCGACAATTTGGGATTATTTTGTCCAAACAAAAACGTAGTCTGGCATAGCTGCCTCTGAGGTGCTCTCGTTTATGCGGCTTCTCCTGTCACTACAAGTATCTGTGTTTTAATAAATATTCAATCTCATCCTGGGCTCGATGCACACGGGGGAGAGCAACCGCCCCTAAAGGACTCGCCACCCGGCGTCATCGCAAGCAAACGAAGCAGACAACCACGCGGAGAGGCTGCAGCAGCCACCGATGCCCTTTTCAGACCGATGGGCTGCGGAGCGTGGGCACAGCTCGTTACCTGCAGGATTCAGATGTCGCCCAGGCTCTTTGCCAGCCCTGCTCGGCGTGCCAGGCTGAGCCCGGAAGGGCAAAAGCATCATTTTAAGAATCCACCCAAATCCCACTAAAATGGGAGACTGATCTGGTGCCTCTCCCTCGAGGGTAAACTCAAACCCATATACGCTGGGGTGATAAATGTGGTGGGAAATGGTGAGTTGGGGAGATACGCTCCATCAGATCCATCGGGCTAGAGGTAGGGAATAATCACACCTTCTCGGCAGTCGGGCTGGGGAAGGAGCTGCTGTCCTTCAACGAGGCACTGATGACCACAATGGGTGCAAAGAGGTGAAGCAGAGGTGCTTCACTTTGCGCCGAGATGGTTTAGAGGTGCCGTCGTGGCCAGAGTTTGTCTGTCAGCGGAGGAAAGGGCAACTCTCCGACCCGCTGACGTGAGCCACGAGAACAGCTCTGACGGCACGAATGGAAAATACGTTGTTTGTGGTTGAAGTTGCCATTCAGCTTCAATCCAAATCCAAGTCACCTTCCAGGGGCTGATCCTGATGCTTAAGGGTGAAGCATTTAAGTTAACGTTTACACACAGGGAAGAAAAAAATAAAATCCTTCCTAACTCATGAAGCAACCTGGAAGATAAAAGCAACTCTTCTCCTCTTTGCATGAATAATCATACGTTTCATTTTTCACTGGTATTTCACCGGTGAGAGGTGGGTGGGATTTTCAGCAGACCCATGCTATAAATGGATCTCTCTCTCAGCTTACCAGGGGCAGGATCCTCCCCATCCTTCCAGGCATCCTTGCGGCACAGCAACCTTCATGGGTGGGACGTGCAACCACACCAAGAGGACTCCAACCTGGTCTCGATCTGCCCCGTTTCTACTGCCCCCCCACCGTGGCAGGGGGGTTGGAACTACACGATCTTTAAGGTCCCTTCCAACCCAAACCATTCTATGATTCTATTTTTTTACGTAACTCAACATTTGAGCAAACAACTTAAAAATCCAAAGACTGTACGTTAAAAGAGAAGGTATTGCTGGTTTCTATGTAGCTTCTCCCACTTACGTTCTCCTCTGTACAACGACATTAAAATCAGAGCTAAGCTCCTGCCAACATCTTGATTTTAGAATAAGATCTTTTGATTTAAAGGAAATACAAAGCTACTTGCATGATTTAAAAAAAAAATAAAAGAAAGCAAAAAAGGCCATTACCATATGAAAGAAGACAGTCCCAGATACGTAATGGCGATTTTTCTCTAACATTTTAACCTTTTCCAAAGCAAGCCTGACACATCTGCATGTGTCTCCGGGGACGCGATGTATTAGGATGCATTAGGCCCCGTTAATATCTCTGGATTTGTTAGCTGGGCCAGCGCAGGATCTTCTGAAACTCCGCGCGAGCAAATGAAAGGCAGCGCACGTATTATCAGAGAGTTACAATCCAGTTGCCTCTAACCCATCTGGATTCATTAACAGCAAATGGATATGATCAAAGCATAATTTTATGGCAAGACACTTCAATGAAGCCTTTTAAAAAAACCCACACTAACAAGGAAACTCATCCGCGGAACAATATTCATCTCCTCGCACCTGAAAACGCTGCGTGGTGCTGAATCCTAACATCACGCCGAGGGTATGATTCATTACTCCTACATTGGGGTGAAGGTTTCAAAAGAGTCTTAAGGCTACTAAAAATAAAAAAGAAGCTCCTCCTTATGTCCTCCTGTCCATTAGCTACTGTCGAGGTAACAGGATAAAACAGAGCAGCACCGCTCGTTATTAACACCGTGGGTTTTATCTTTAATGTATTTTGCAAATATTTATCATTATTTCTAGCTATGACCCTTATTCTCAGCTGTGCTGAAGCTTCAGATAACGTAAAGCAGCTCCGGGGCAGGTATAATTCACGCTCCGACCGTAGGGCTTCCACCAGCTCAGAGTGACGGCGAATAAGCAGACCCAGAGGTATTATCCCAATAATCCTTTTGGGATTATTGTCTTGTGCAACGCCGCCTAAGTTTTTGAAACGACTCAATTCCTCTGCAGCAAGAGGGCACTCGATGTAAAACAAAGCAGCTGGAGGAATGATGTTTTTAAGGGTCCCTTAAAATTCCGTACAATAAAGCTGGTTCCCCAACAATTCCCCGACGTGCAGACGAAGTTCAAAACAACAGGTCAAGCCTACGCAAACCTTCCGATTTTCCACCTGTCATTTTGTTTTCTCTAACTTCTTGGGGAGGAACACCAGATTAGAGGAATAATCTCCACTNCTCAGAGTGACGGCGAATAAGCAGACCCAGAGGTATTATCCCAATAATCCTTTTGGGATTATTGTCTTGTGCAACGCCGCCTAAGTTTTTGAAACGACTCAATTCCTCTGCAGCAAGAGGGCACTCGATGTAAAACAAAGCAGCTGGAGGAATGATGTTTTTAAGGGTCCCTTAAAATTCCATACAATAACGCTGGTTCCCCAACAATTCCCCGACGCGCAGACAAAGTTCAAAACAACAGGTCAAGCCTACGCAAACCTTCCCATTTTCCACCTGTCATTTTGTTTTCTCTAACTTCTTGGGGAGGAACACCTGATTACAGGAAGGATCTCCCCTCCGAATGTTGTTTTTTTTTCTGCAGAAATCACAGCTTCTCTCATGCCCGTTCACTCGCTCCATTTTCTTGGGGGAAGAAGGCAAAGACGGGAACGTACCTGTGCAGCCATGTCTTCACCATGTGATGGGCTCTTGAAAGCCCAGCAGATGGAGGAAGAGACCCTGGCACTGGAAAGGTTGTCAATTATTAGTATATTATTGCCCATCACTTAAAAATCTCCTGGAGATGCCTTGGCAGGGGAAGGCACCAGATGAGTGCTGGATGTGGCTGCCTTAAAGGAAAAAATAAATAAAGCCTAATCTAATTTTTAAGCTGGACTTTAGCTGACACCCCACAATTTTAAAAGTGCGATACGGAGCACAGCTGTAATTAAAGGCAGGACAGGAGAGGCGAAAGGTTTTCAAACCTCTTCAAGCTCAGTGCTGACCCACAGCTCCCAGTTTGAGACCACTTCCAAAGGCCATCAGTGGTTATGTCTCACACCGACACCTTGATGTGCAACATTTATTCGTGCATTTTCTTGTCGGTGTGGTTTTTTTTTTAATTACAGTTTCTCAGCTACCCCTAAAAATGTTAAATTCACAGCATCTGCCTTTCCAAAACANTGTGCAACATTTATTCGTGCATTTTCTTGTCTGTGTGGTTTTTTTTTTAATTACAGTTTCTCAGCTACCCCTAAAAATGTTAAATTTACAGCATCTGCCTTTCCTCCTCATTCATCCTCCTTTCCTGGCTCTGAGAAGATGTATTCAGCAGATGGCTCTAGTGACCATCTCTGGGGCAGCACTCTTCGGGGAAGAACTGCAAATATATAAATCACCATGTCAGAGGAGGAAACCTTCGCCAGCCCCAGCAGGAATGCACCATCCTTATGGATTTGTTCTTCTCGATGCTGCTTCACCTGCCTCGGGTGTGGTGTGCTGTGTCATCATCCATTACAGTGATGAACTTCCCCATGGATCGCTCCGGTTCCTCCTGTGGAGGTGGGGTGCAGAGTTGGGAGCTGCACTTGGAAACTGCGTGGTTGTGGTTTAGGAGACTGCGGAGTGTCTAAAGTAGTTTAGTTCCTTCTAAACTTGTAAGTCTCTTTTTCCCTCCTCTGCCTCTCTCTTTGAAGAAGGGTAGAGGGAAGCATCTGTCGGTCCCATCTGGGGTCCCCCACGTTCCCAGTAGCCGATTCGGCCCAAACCACAACAGTGTCCTTTTCTGCTGGGAAGGCTGGTGTTGCTTTCTTGCAGTACCTGTGGGTGTTGGGCTGATCCCTCACTGTGCGACGAGTTGCAGAAACCAACTTGTAGAGGTTGGGATGGAGGGAACGAAGCTGATGGGCACGTGGTGAAAGCTGGCTCTGGATCTGTCTGAATGCCAGCAAAGCATGATGTGATCTTCTGGAGTCTTGCTGTTGGGCTCAAACAAAGCCATCACCCAGGGTTCCGGAGGGATGCTCTAGCTCAGGAGCCCCACTGCAACCCCTGGTGCCATCCCTCCCCTGTGGTGTGCACTGGGGAAAGCCGAACGCCAGGGAAGTCCCCTCTTCGACCAAGATTCCAAGGAAACAGCATCCAGCAAAGATCCTTTTCAGCTTCTTTTCTCACATCAAAACTTCACCCTTCCTCATTCCCCTCTGGGCCCACTCTCCATATCATAGTGTTGGCCATTCCCATCCCACCTCTCCAAATCTCTTTGCAGGCAACTGCCAAACCGCTGATGGTGCTGTGCCCAATGCAAGTGTTCAAATAACAGGAGGTTTAGGCAAAATGTTCCCACCAGTCCCAGGGCACCTGCAATGTTGTTTGATTATTTTTTTTTCTGTCTTTCTGCTCAGTGGCTCCATCTCATCTTCCAGGTTGGAAGCTGCTTGGCCTGAAAGGGGGCCAGAGGCTGCCCAGCATTTCCCTCGGCACAGCAACATCCGTGGGAGGGCAAAGAGGATGGAAACTTTGGAAACCTGGCTCAGCATCGCCCCTGTCGAGTACCCCACCAGCACAATGTCACCAGATGTAATAAGATATAATGGGGTTGTGGAGAGAGGACCGAGCTCGATGTGCTCTTAGATATTGGCTTGGCATACAGAATTCTGCACAAAAATATGCAATTCCCCAAATACTACACAGGATCTGGTGTCTAGGATCCAGGATCTGGGGTTAATTTTATTACGACATTAACCGGTATTTAAAGGGCAGCTGCAAAGGGGACAGAGGGTCTCTCTTCATTGGGAGCCACAAGGAGAAGACAAGGGGAAAGAAGACGTTGTGCCAGGAGGTTTCGCCTCGACATAAGAAAGACATTTTTTACAGTGAGAACAACCATTTGCTGGAACAACCTCCTCAGGGACATGGTGGAGTCCCCATCGCTGGAGGGTCTCAAGATGCAACTGGAGAGGGTGCTGGATAATTTCATCTCGCTCCCTTTCCCATGAGAGGTGGGACCAGATGATCTCTTGAGGTCCCGTCCAACGTGGGCTGTTCTATTCTACGATTCATTAATATTACGATTAATTTTATCAGGACATTTACTGAGATTAAGGGGGTTTCAGCAGCCGCGGGAGCTTCACCAAAATCACACCCGAGGCAATCAGCTCTAAAACAGCAAACCCATCCTGCCCGAGCTCTCTCCTCATCCCATGTCCCCCCCTGCCATCGCGCCTCCCCCTGCGCTCTGACCCGCGATGCCCCGCAGCGTTAGCCTGCCACTTGCAATTTGGTTATTCTGCTGTCAATTAATAACGGTTTGTTACTCGGCAGGCGGGTGAAACGGAGCTCTGCGGCGATCTCCCAGCACGTACTGTGCTTTACCAGTCGAACCGCTTAAATACCTGCACAGGCTCTTGTGAGCTGATAAATACCAAGTGCTGTCAGCGCCTTGACGGGCGATGGGAGAGGGAGATAAAAAAACACAAATGCATTTACTCCCTTTGCCCAGATTCCAGCAGTTTAACAAATATCTTGCGAGGCCACTGAAATAGCTATTCTCTCACCTTGTTAGATGACATTCCGTCTTAGTAGAGCAGAGTTAGAGATGGAAATCATTCAAAACGAGGAAAGGCTGAGAGAGCTGGGACTCTTTAGCCTGGAGAAGAGAAGGCTGAAGGGAGACCTTATTACTGCGTACAAGTATCTAAAGGGTGGGTTGAAGGAGGATGGAGCCAGACTCTTTTCAGTGGTTCCCAGTGACAGGACGAGGGGCAATGGGCACAAGTTGGAACAGAGGAGGTTCCGTTCAAATACACGGAAAAACTCCTTTGGGGTTGGGGTGGCAGAGCAGTGGCACAGGCTGTCCAGGGGGGTGGGGGAGTCCCCTTCTCTGGAGGTTTTCAAGACCCGCCTGGATGCAGTCCTGAGTGATGTGCTCTGGGCAATCCTGCTTGGGCAGGGGAGTTGGGCGAGATGATCTCTAGAGGTCCCTTCCAACTCTGAACATTCCGTGATTCCGTGAAAACTGAAAAACAGATGCTGGGGACACAGTTATCCCCGAATATTGAGATAAACTGGCTGCTTAAGCCTACTTGATGTCTAAAAAGTAGCCAACACAAGCCCCGGGGCTGGGGGGAGCAGGCACGGGCTGGGCAGGAGAGCCGGGTGCTGCCCCAGCTCCATCACCGCCGTGGGGAGCTGACCTCCACCCCTGGTTCAGTATATCAGCACTGTGGTTACCCCCATTAAAATAGAAGAAAAAAAAACATAACGCTGAACCAAGTTAAAAAAAAAAATCCAACCCCACAACATTTTAGCTACCAGAGGAAAGATGATAGTCTAAATTGTCTGTTTTACTGATTAGCGGTTATTTCACACTGAGCGATAAGGGGGCTTTTCAATTTGTTTCCTTCTGTGGTACATCCAGGGTTTACAAAGGGCTGGAGTTTTTAGTATGTATCAATTCAAATACACGTTTAAATGCAAAAACTCTTTTTACGGTCTCAAAATCTGATAGCCTGCTTTTCTCATACAGCTTTTTTATTTTTTTTTCTTTCAGCAAAATTCATTATTCCAGTATCAGTTCTGCAGAATCCTGCCCGTTACTATGGTTATACTACATCCTACTACAACTTTGCTTCTCAAACGCTCCCAACTCCAAAGGTTGGTTTTTTTTGTTTTTTTTTTTTTTAACTATAACTCTGCCTGTTTCACTGCAGGTGATATTTTTCTTTTTATGGGCTTTATTCTGAGAGGTCCTGAGCGCCTTCATCCCCATGGATGTGAACGGGAGCCCGGGATACGTTATATTTCTCTCTCACCTTTAAATGGGATGCTGCAGCAGCTAAATGAGTGCACAAACAAGGTCTTGGATAGCTCTTATTTACCTGGCACTGGGTGATCCAGAAAACACTTGCTCCAGTGAACTAGAATATTGATGAAGAGCAAAATGTGCATTTTTTTAAATGGAGAACATGTACCGTAAAATCTGCTTATTACTGTATTACCTTTGACCGTGCAGAAGAACTGTTTTCTTCCTCTAAACACTATATTCGTTATTTAGGATTTCACAGTGTCCACGATTTGAACACGGGAACTTCTATTATACACAAAGTTAACATTAACTGCGGCTGAAGTCCAGTAAGTGCACAATCAATCACAACTACTTAAAGCACAGAAAGAGGACTCTGCCAGGAGTATTTTCAAACTACGCTCTGCGATGATTTAAAAAAAAAAAGTAAGTGATACTCATCGGCTCTGCAATTTGAAGAAAAGGCCGCACCGTCTCGAAGCACACGTGCCTCTTCTGCAATACGTGGGGCCAAATCCCACAGCCGGGGAAGGCTGGAGAGGGGGCACAAGGACTGGGGGTATTGCTGGGTGGGATTTTTCATCATGTGATTTATCCAAATTCGAGACGGGCTTTTGCTCCAGAGTGCGCTTCACAGCAAGGAGAAGTTTTCTTAAAAAGATAGCAAGACAGAACGATGTGACTGGATAACTACAGCTGAAAAGCTTTACCCAGTGAGAAATGCTCCGCTCAGCTCTGCCTGCTCTACGTAGTTGGGATGAACTGGGCTTGATGATTATCATGACATTCTGGTTCAGACATTTCCATAGAAGAAGAACCCCCCCTGTTTTTTTTGACCTCACAAATGCCTATAGCAGAATCACAGAATGGTGGGGGTTGGAAGGGCCCTCTGGAGATCTCCCAGTCCAACCCCCTGCCAGAGCAGGGGCACCTCCAGCAGTGGCACAGGACGGCGTCCAGGAGGGTTTGGAATGGCTCCAGAGTGGGAGACTCCCCCACCTCTCTGGGCAGCCTGTGCCAGTGCTCTGCCACCCGCACAGGAGAGAAGTTCCTCCTCATGTTTAGATGGAACTTCCTATGGTCAAGTTTG
>VUYV01000580.1:162318-215303 GCA_008711295.1 Anarhynchus alexandrinus | reverse complement strand
GCCCCAAGTCCCTCAGCCTTTCCTCATAAGAGAGATGTTCCAATCCCCTGATCATCTTTGTAGCCTTTTGCTGGACCCTCTCCAGCAGTTCCCTGTCCTTGAACTGGACAGCCCAGAACTGGACACAATTAAGATATATTAAGATATCTTAATTAACACTAAGATATTTTTGAATCTCCTATTTATTTTATTTAAGCCTTCTAAGCCAGCCATAACGAGATCCAGCAGATGGGAGCCGAAGCTGGATCATACCAGAGCAGAAATAAACTACATGTTTCTTAACAGTGAAGGTAATTAACCACGCGAACAGCTTGCGGTTGCGTGTGCCGGATTCTCCATCTCTCCGAGGCTCTAAATCAAGCACAGGTGCTTTTCAAAAGATAAGCTCCATTCAAACAGGAGTTACGGACTTGATGCAGAAATTACTGGGTGAACTTCTATGGCTGATTATACCGGAGATCAGATGCATTTATTCTGATTTTGAGCTCAAATACGTTCCACGGCAAAAGATGCCCAAGGTATGCTTAAAAACATCCAGCCTAACAAAACCACCTTGCCATCCCAGAAGCTCTGACACAGAAATATCTAAGAACAGTGGCATTTTCTTCTCCAGAACGAGCAATGCAAATCTGTCCCCCCAAAAGACACCATAACTAATCCAATCTCCCAAATTTCCCAGAAAATGGGAATTCTCAGCACATCAAGTCTTTGCCAGTGCCCAGGAGCTTGCCAGCATGCCAAAAAAGGGACTGGATTCCACGAGTCCATCCTGCTGGAGATGGTCCATAGAATCATAGAATGGTTTAGGTTAGAAAGGACCTTGAAGATCATCGAGTTCCAACCCCCCTGCCATAGGCAGGGACACCTCCCACTAGACCAGGTTGCCCAAGGCCACGTCCAGCCTGGCCTTGAACACCTCCAGGGATGGGGCAGCCACAGCTTCTCTGGGCAACCTGGGCCAGTGATCTCACCACCCTCACAGTCAATAAGTTCTTCCTGATATCTAACCTAAATCTCCCCTCTTCCAGTTTAAAGCCATTCCCCCTTGTCCTATTACTACATGCCCTTGTAAAAAGTCCCTCCCCAGCTCTCCTGTAGGCCTCTACAGATACTGCAAAGTCGCTATAAAGTCTCCCTGGAGCCTTCTCCACAGTGAACACCCCCAACTCTCTCAGCCTGTCCTCACAGCAGAGGTGTTCCAGCCCTCGCAGCATCTTTGTGGCCTCCTCTGGACCCGCTCCAACAGGTCCACGTCCTTCTTGTGTTGAGGACTCCACAGCTGGACACAGGACTCCAGGTGGGGTCTCCCCAGAGCAGAGCAGAGGGGCACAATCCCGTCCCTCGCCCTGCTGGCCATGCTGCTGGGGATGCAGCCCGGGATGCCGGGGGCTTGCTGGGCTGCCAGCACACATTGCCGGCTCATGTTGAGCTTCTCATCACCCAACACCCCCAGGTCCTTCTCCTCAGGACTGCTCTCCAGCCATTCTCCACCCAGCCTGGATTTGTGCTTGGGATTGCCGCGACCCACGTGCAGGACCTTGCACTTGGCCTTGTTGAACTTCACGAGGTTTCCACGGGCCCAACCCTCAGCAGAAGCCATCGAGCACCCCCTGCCAAGGCGGTTCTCACCTCCAAAAACACGCTGCTGTAAATCACAGCCACGGGACTGGAAGTACCTGCTTGACGAGATGTCTTTCGATAGCCTTCAAACAAACCAACGCGCATCCCCGACACCAAGCAAGCTGCTAACTCGGCATCGTTACAAGCTTGAAAAGCAGGATAACACTTGGGTAAGGATTTTCCTCCATTGATTCCCATTGGACATCCACACGTGCAGGGCAGGAGACAAGCAGGGAAGGAAAAATTAGGTTGCCCACAAGGGAAAGTTTGTGACAGTCCCATCTTCCAGCCTTTAGATTACTCTCCCATCAGAGGCACTGGCACTCGAGACATTTAAATCTTCCCCGAATGATGCAGTAGTAACTGCATAATAAGGAATACCGCTGCCTTGGCAGGGAGATGGACTGGATAACTTAATAGGTCTTTTGTATCTCTCACTTCTCTGATCCTGCTGAGTTCTGTAGCTATTATTAAAGGCATTTTTTAAGGTATTTTAATTTACTTCTCTAAATGGATTTCCATTCATTCACTCCCACCAAGTGAATGTTGTCAGGGACATTAGCAGCATGATAAAATAGCTGTAGCTTCATGCTGGTTTTAATGTGTTACATACACAAGAAAAGTCATTAGCTCTTACCCTTTAATATACCCTCTTTACTGCTGCATAACTGTTTATCACTCAAAAGTGCCAGGCACAGGCCACGCTCTTCCTTTATTAATCAATATACATTTGCGCGAGGCTGCAATGAAAAGGAATGACATCCAGTTATTTCAAGCGTGGCTTGTACTGCAGGAGCTGAAAAGCTCGTCCCTGACATTTTCAGCCCCCCCCCCGAATATTCCCAGAAGTGGCTCTTCTGAGGATTTTTCACAACTCCCCCAATCACAGGTAAACTCGCGGCAAGGTGACAATTTATATCCCGCGCACTGAGTGGCAGGTTTCCTGCTCCTTTATAATATCTGCTCTAGAACATCATTAACAGCCTGCAACATGATACAAATTGAACGTGGACCATTAAATTAATGATGCTCAGAAGCAGGTCATCAATTTTGGAAGCAGAGCGAACCTCGTTTTTTTTTTAATAAATGTTTTCATACGGCTAGCCCAGTTTGGAGAATAAGACCTATCTGTATTATTTTTATGAATACTCAATGTGCTCCGAGGTCTATTTTCTTCAGTCTCGGAGCCCCGGCATTTAAAGCTTACTTACTTATTAAAAATTTCTTGCAAGGGAGAAGGCGGATGCATGCCCTGTGTGGAGAAGAGATGCTCCTGGAAAGACCCAGCGAGCACAAGGGCAGCTGGCTGATGCAGAAACAAAAGCAATTGGAAATAATAGATGGAGAAGGGCTTAGCAGGACTGAGCCCCCAAAAGAAGACGATATTGTGCCCCTGGATTTATGGTGGCCATGTGGACACCAATGCACAGACTGTAACTATTATCTAAATTCAACAGGAATTAATGAAAATGCAGAAGATCACTAGAAACAAAAAGGCCAAACAAATACACGAATTACATGTAAAGGGTTAACAGTTAACGCAGGGTGAGGTCTAAGAGCTAACCCAGAGTGAGCTTCTGGGATCAGGAAGAGGTCATTTCACTGAAATTACAAGACCGTTTGTCTGATTTTGGAACAAATGTCTAAAATTCTCATTTGCAGGGCTAAACGACAACGTAGAGTGACAAGACCAGTGTCACCAGTGGGTTTCTAGAAGGTAACACCCCAGTATTGATGAATGAAAGTGTGAATACCGAGAAGGTATTCACCCAGGTGAATCCTGACAGACACAGGTGCCTCAAACCTCACCTTAGAGCAACGCAGTTCTCATTTCTGTCTCACTCTTCATGAACTCAACTATAATCAATGTGATTTAGAACTCTGTATTTTCCAAAGAAATCCTTGGGAAACATGAGGAGAGTGCAAAGGCCCGACAAGAGGGTCCACCTAGCTACATGCAACGGATTCAATTCCTACTGAGACATCCAAAAGTATATTAAAATTGGCAGTTAAATTTATGGTATTGGTTTTTGTGACTTGACTTTATAAGGCAGCACAGGTGAAAAAGCAGTTAAATCACAGGGATGGTATATATTCCCCGTTTTCCAGAGGCAGCTCGAAAAAGCAGTAGACCAACTCAGCCTTATTTAAGCACCCTGAACTAGTTAAAAAAAGCTTTTTTTTCCTAAACAATAGTTTGGGGTTCATCTGTACGTGATCCTTTTCTAAATGTAGGAACTAGAGAGTAAAGCAGAGAAATCTCAAATATTCCAGAACACTTTTAAAGGTCACCTACCGGCAACTAACTTGAGATGGATTTCTGCAACTCAGCGCCTGTATTTTTGCTGAAACCCTTACTACATTGGTTTCGTTGAGAACTTGTTGCCACACGAACGTAGCCCTGTGCACGCAGGGCTGGACATTACCATTGACAGCTATGATTGATGGACAACATCAACAGCCACCAGCTCCCAGAGAGCTGCTCCGGAGTCGGAGCTATTGGATTCTGCAGGGCTATGGCTGATCTTCATTTTAAAGGAAAAAAAACCCCCATATTTATAAGGGGAAGTTACATCCCAACGCACACCAAGACTGCCTGAGATGGCTGGAGGATGACAATTTGGTTTCACAGCAACTTCTGATGTTTCTAATTTAGGTCACCCCCAATAGAATGGACAAAATCAAGACATTTTCCACATTTCCACTACAACAGACCCATGCTGAAATGCGTATTTATAGACAAAACTGATCTCTGCCTGTCTCAGCGGTTAGGAAACTGATAGGAAGGAGTGAAATTTTTCTCCTAGACCATTCAATCAGCAGAAGGACTTGAACTTGGACGTCCTATTGCACTACTCTCCAGGACAAGAGAGATGCTGGACTCCCCAACTCCTATTCCTTTTGCTTCCAAAGGATTTCAACCAAATACATTACTGTTATGGAGAAATCACAATAAAAGTCAGCAAGAAAATACCTTCCAACCATCTCCATACATAACCTCAGTAGAGCTGAGGTCTTTGCAGAACAGCTTTCCCTGCTCTTCCTTCCACGTACAAATCAGTAAGTAAAAAGCAAAGCCACTAGGAAATGAGAGACAATGTACTCGAGGTAAAAATTAGCACACATATACATCTACACACAAATAAAGAAGCCGAATATCCTTAGTCTTCTGGAATTTTAATTTTATGAAACCCTTGGCATTCCTAAGTTGGAATCTACAAAAGGATCACTCGTCTATTCTCCTGCAAAAGGAAGCAGAGGAATTAAAAGCTCTATAGTTTCATTTATTCTCTTTGGTTACTTTCTGCGTTTACTCTTGGGGGACGAGTTGACCAATTTAAGGGCAACGTGGGGTGTTCTCGTGCAGCACGGGAGTCCAGCGCCAGCCCAACAGGGACGCTGCAGCGTCAAGTGCTCTGCACAAATATCACAGAGAGGAAAAAACTCGTACGTTGCACGTGACGGTATCACTTGTGATTTTTTCAATCAATTAAGCCCTGTGTTCTCCACATCAAAGACTAAGGAGATCACAGTTCTGTCCCTGCGTGTCCCCAAAGGATTATTTTGAAATTCCTCACGCATGGAGATGGTGAGCAGCTCGCTCCAAGTACCCGACAGCTTGTATTAACATCGCATTAATCAAAACTGAGTGACCACTTGAAGCCCCCGGAGATTCAGGCCTGACAAACTCTTCTGCTCAGGAGATGGGAGAACAGACACCACCCGCCTTCGATTCTTGCAACGAGAAGCAGCAATTACAACGAGACTCATGGGCTGGGTGCAAAATTTAAACACTCTTAAACCACTCTTTTCTCCTGCTTGGACAAAGCAACTTCTCTCTTCTTGACTCAGACCCCACCTGATGACAGCTCCAACTGTGGGACCATTTCTGAA
Source organism: Anarhynchus alexandrinus (assembly GCA_008711295.1). Lineage (NCBI taxonomy): Eukaryota > Metazoa > Chordata > Aves > Charadriiformes > Charadriidae > Anarhynchus > Anarhynchus alexandrinus. The sequence goes on along the minus strand of VUYV01000580.1, from coordinate 209,789 downwards.
GCAGGATGTTTCCCAGTGTGAGCCGTGGTGGGAGTCGGACGGAAACTGAGAAAGCCGTATTCACGTATCGCACTTTTTGGGAAGCAGTGATGAATTTGGAAAATGCTGTTAGCCTGCAGGGCACCTTCCCTGTCAGATTGACCATCTCCAGTAGGAAAGGTTGGCCACAGCAGCTTAAAACAATGTGGAAATGGGATCAACTGGATGTTTGTGGAGAATCTCATAGTCGGGGCACAGCTACAGCCAAAGCAACTTTCACCGTCCTATTCATAAGGAGAGGGATGGAGAGAGAAAACCTCTCATAGAGTCTCACAACGCCTTTCAACATAAACCAAGGTCTGGATGGGGGCCAAGCTCTGCCGTAAATATTTGCGTTAGGAGCCAGCTGCGCTGTTTGCTCGGCACTGCAAAGTCCAATGTCCTGTGTTGAGGAACGCTCCTATAGATAAAACCCTGAATTACACGTGTCAGGGGAACCCTTACTTCATCCAACTTTGTCCTCTCCTCCTCTCCCAACCTCAATACCCAGACTGGCGAGACCCCAACTACGCTGCTCTGGTATTTTATCACGGTCTGTCTACAGACCTCTAAATTAATCCAAAAAAACCAAACCAAACTCAAAGCAAAAAAAGCATTCTGTTGCACTTTGCAGTTTCCCACACTACGTGATGAATATTTCTACTCCTCTGAGGTCCCAGCAAGGAGCAGAAAGAACTAAATGAACTACTCAGCAGTTTAGCAACCATCTGCTCGTGACTCGGGAATCCCGGCGTCGCAAAGAAACGCAGAGCCCTGGCGCAACCGCAAAATCCCGCTTCCAAAATACAGCACAAGGGCAGCGAAAAAGTTGTCTTTTCCCCCAAATCACATTCTAGGATGGGGGGGGGCGGAAAGAAAAGAAAAGAAAAAGATCAAATTGGGAAATGAAAGACCCACTGGGTCAGCTCATTACGAGAGATGTCTAATAACAGTGGAGATGCCATTGTTCAATTCCCAGCCCGAGCGGGCAGAGCAGTAATGAGCAGTCCCACTCAGCAAATGGTCTGGATGATGCTATAGATCTTCCCTTCCCATCTCTAACTTGTGTATCATTTCCTGACAGTCCCATCTCCCCTTCCGAGCAGATGGCTCCCTACAGTACATCTTTAAGAGACCTCCCAGGCAGTTATGGATGGCAGAGAATGAGCATTTTGTTTTATCGCTTGCTCATACATTATTTTCCCCACGCTAATGACAGTCAAGTTATCGTCCTGTGAATAAATCCATTTAGGCCTTGCAATGTTGGCTGCAAGTGAGAAGGAGAGGGAGCAGAGGAAGCCAAACTTGGCACCAGCAGAGCACAGATACAGTCATCCACAAAACATTCATCTATTAACCAAACAGCAGCATTTCCAAACCCAGCAGGGTCACAGCGGAGCCCTGCTGGGAAACAGAAATTAACTCCGAATGGAGATAATTTGTCTCTTGAATGTTGTCGTATTTGCGAGATCTCTCTGGCAATGCCGCGCCGCCAAGAGGAGCGGTACGCCTCTGACAAGCGAACCAGATGAAGTGCAAGCGTTCCCGGGAAGCCAGGTGGCACTCGAGATCGCTCGTGCCGGATTTCTGCCTCCGGGAATAGCGCTTCGAATGCAAAGAGAGAGGAGGGGAAATCCGTCTCCCGCATTCAAGACGTCGTCGCAATTAATGGCAGCAGATTTGATTCCGTTCCGCGTAGAAGGAGCAAATTAAAGTAGCGCGGTTACCGCCGGGCTACAACTCAGTTAATGCTTGCTTGGGTTTTTGTTTTATTCCTACGTAGGAGAAGCATTTTTCTTCTTATCCGGAAAAAGCCGTGGCTGGGTCTGATGGGGAACATGTGTCGGGTGTTCCGAGGCAGTGAAAATGTTCAAGAAATGGGACATTTGGAGTTTGTACAGGGCAGGAAGCAATTAGACATCTTGGGACTGCCACCGGGCAAAAAATACGGGATTTTTTTGAGAGCGAAGAGTCGTTTTAAATATTAAGTGCCTAAAAGGGGCGATGCATTACTGCAGTATGGGGTCAATCCGTATTTATGCATCTCCTACTCAAGCGGCACGAAGCCGCCTGCTCAGTGTGGCTATACAACCTCTCCAAAATTCCCTTAACTCTCCCCAGGCAAAGAGCAGACTAAATACCCTTGAGAAATGTGCATACTTTTTTTTTTGGCCAAACTGCATTCACAACCTTTCCTCTCTCAGCAGAATGGCCGCCTGTTGCCGCAGCGCACCCTGTCTGAAAAAGGGAGGACATTTTCCTGAAACGTCCAACCGTGAGAGCAGTCAGGCCAAGCTCTGTCTTTCAAGAAACCAAACCCAAACCTACACTGGCAAATGTTGCAACTTCCACGTCAAGAGAAGCCAAAACCTGGAAGATTAGACCCGGATGGCACCGGGGAAGAAAGCTTTTAGTGCAAGACTTCTGCTCCTAAAAATCACCAGTGTGGCCCTTATGGGCTGCAAAGACGCTCTCCCAGTTGCCTTTCTGCAGGGAAGGGTACCCCAGTGGTGGACCACACAGAAAAATATCATAGAATCATAGAATCATAGAATGGTTTAGGTTAGAAAAGACCTTGAAGATCATCGAGTTCCAACCCCCCTGCCATAGGCAGGGACACCTCCCACCAGACCAGGTTGCCCAAGGCCACGTCCAGCCTGGCCTTGAACACCTCCAGGGATGGGGCCTCAACAACCTCTCTGGGCAACCTGTTCCAGTGCCTCACCACCCTCAAAGTGAAAAACTTCTTCCTAACGTTCAGTCTAAACCTGCCCTCTTCCAGTTTGAAGCCATTCCCCCTTGTCCTGTCACTACATGCCCTAATATAGGTAAAAACTTATTCCATCTCCCCATTTCAGACAACCTGAGAACGCCTGTGCCCTGTCTTAATTCAGCATCTTGATGGGCAACCCTGAATTGAATCAAGTAGCACAAGTGATATAGCAAAGACTTCTGTTGTCCTGCCCACACAGCTTTACTGTCCTTGACCAGGAGGTGTCATTTCTAATCGAAATGTCCTTTCTCACTCTCTTATTTGTTTCCAAGCTGTGAAAAGGGCGAGCAGAGAGCTGGTTCAGTGCAGACGGCAAAGCCTGTGAGGTCCTGCACGACCACATCTGGCAGCAAAGGCAGAAGGAGAACTTTCACAGCACATCCACCACCCCATGTCAGACAAATCTCTTCCTCACTCCCGTGCCCCATTCACCTACGAGTCATCTCACTCACCGACACACCTTCAGCTTGAGGAAATCAAAGGCGGAGAGTGTTTTCTGATGGACCCCGAGGAAGAAAAGTAGCTGAGGTTGAGTGCTGAAGGTGATCCCAAGGAGTTCAGTTATCACAGAAACAAAGCACTCCTTACTACTGAGTCTGGAAGTCCTTCCAAACCATGGTTGCCAAGACCATGCTTTGTGACCAAGAAATCAGAAATTGCTTCTAATAGCCTGAGTCCTTTGAAAAACAGCTCAACTTACTGCTAAATAAATGCAGACCTCTGGAAAGGTTTCCCTGGTCCACTCCTTAAGGAAAAATATTACTAAAATTAAGTCGCAGAGCAAGAGAATTTTTTTACGAGTGTGGTGAAACACTGGCCCAGGTTGCCCAAAGAGGTGGTAGATGGCTCATCCCTGGAAATATTCCAGGTCAGGTTGGATGAGGCTCTGAGCAACCTGGTCTAGTTGAAGATGTCCCTGATCGTTGCAGGGGGAAGTTGGACTAGATGGCCTTTAAAGGTCTCTTCCAACCCAAACTACCCTGTGATTCTCTGATTCTATGAGTACTGCCACTCAAAATGGCCCATTTGCAATTGAAGAAGATTGTCTCGGGTCTCTGCATCAAATCTCGAGTTGTTTAATGTGCTCGTGACTGAGCTCCAGAAAGGCTGAGCAGCTCCGAGCAGACGCATTTGCAGATGTCTCCAAGTTACCTACACCGCTGCAGCCCTAAGGGAGAGACGGCGAAGTTGAGGTGGACCAAGCTCCGCAGCCCGCATGAGCAGGCACCGATAAACAGCCTTGAGTGTTATTATTGCTTGGAATCAGAGGAACAGCAAAGCACTACAGCAATATAACTCTCCCTACCCTTGAATTTAAGCTATGGGGAATGAAAGCCTGGCTGCTTTGAAGACAGACTTAATAAGTTTATGAAAAGCAGATTATATGATGCTGTGCACCTGATGGCAGGGACCAGGACTTCGTGACCCAAGAGGTCCCTCAGCACTGTGCTTCTAAATCCATCCTAGAGGGAAAAAAAATCAGACCTATTTTCACACCTTGCTGGGCTCTAAATTAATTACTGGCAATTCAAAACCGAAACAAGCAAATAGTTTTTATTTGACGCGTAATGAGAGCTTAGAATTCACTTACACGGGCACGTGTGATTAGATTCGGCGACGGGAGGTATCGGGGAGGCACGGGTTTCGGCGGCATTCACAACGGGGCTGGCCGTTTCCACATCTATCACGGCAATCCAGAGCTGTCAGACTTAATGGGATTTGGAAAGGATATTGCACGCAGCGTTTAGGGATGGAGCTGAACTATCAGAGACCATGATGAAGCCTAATGAATAGAGAGGATTTCCCACAGTCTATTTTATTTATTTATTCTTTACAGCCAGCTCCAACAGCACTTCTTGCTGACCATTCCCAAGATGGAAGGGAAGACTGGGTAAGTCTTCTTATGACAGCTCTTACCTTCCCCAAAATTCTACTTCTAGAAAAGAGTCAAAGCGCAGACAACATCTTTACAGCACCACGTTTGCCATACAAATACTCCTGCTGTCCAAGCCATGGGGCCAGATTAAAAAATCATCTCTTAAAAAAGTTCAAGGGCTGAAGAGGAGTGAGCAGGAGGACACAAACCTGACAGCCTTCAACACGGGATATACGACAGCCCTGCTTTTCTGAGGAGCCAAGTGTCCTGCTCCCACCAACGTTGCAGTGCAGATCTCAAAATCTTCAGGGGCTCAGAAAGATGAGGTGATGTACTAGAATTAAGATGGCCAAGCCATCTCCTCCACTGCCCTCAACAGCATGATCTAGGGATATCTCACCCACCCACGAATCTTCGCCCAAACCTTCACAGCAGTCCACATCACATATCAAGGTGAACTGAGATCAGGGTATGTCTGCTTGAAAATATCGTGAAAACTAGAGGTTTTCAGCAGCCGATTCTTGAGCGGATCAGATATCCTCACCTTTCCAGCAACAACCATCGGAAGGAGGGGGCAGATGGCTGGGGGCAGTAACTCATTCAGCCATGTAATTTTAATTTGCTGCCACAGGTTTACTAGAGATTTCAGAAGACACTGGCCCAATCTGCACTGTCATAAATGATACCGAATTTTAAAATTCACAGGAGATAATGTAAGAGAATATAAAGCACATTTTTTCTGAATAACGTCAGTATGACAGAAAACGTGTGAATGACCACAAGGAAGCTCTGCTGCATTAAGATTGTATTGGGTAGACAACACTGCTGCGGGAAACCCCCCTGGTCGAGTAGGCTTTCTAAAAGATGAAGAAAGAAAGGAGAAAAAAAGCCCACAAGCATCAAGATGATCGAATTACAGCTTGCCAGATTTTTTTTTTAAATCTTTCTCATTACCCCATGCCGGTGGGGGACATAGGGCCAGCAGGCAGGTGGGTGATTTCATTACTAGGGCAGAGTCCTGGGCTGGCCAGGCTCTCAGCCAGCTTCTCAGCGATGCCTAATCTGCTCCAAGAAGCCAGAAGGTGTTTTTATGTCCCCTAAAGTCCTCCTGAATACACTCTGAAGGCTCCTTGGGCGATACTGGGTCCCTCTTGGAGATAAGCGGTTATCCTGCCCGCAGCGAGAACTTCTAGCTGCTCCTTCTGTTGAATTATTTGAACCATGCAGCAGAGCAAGATACACTCTGGGGAAATGCAAACAGAACCCCCATCAGATGCTTTTTAAAAATTGTTTGTTTCTAATGAAATCAGAGGAACTGAAAACAAAACATTATTCTGTCTCACACAACCCCAACATCAACCGTTTCATAAAATAAGCGTTTTCTAACAGCTGCACCTAAATTTCATCGACACGTTAATAAACACATTAAATAATGAGCACTGTGAACGACACAATTCTGAAAACCCACCTCTGTCACTCTGTGGTTACCCAAAATGTAGCCCCATTAACTACAACGTCTTCAATCTTCTTTTGCTGACGTGTTTGACTTCAGCGTGAAGGATATATAGGAGACATAGAAATCTCATTATCCCCACGTTAAATGAACGTGGACGCAAGCGCTCATGAAAATATTACTTACAGATGTGCTTTGGGCAAACCTTTGCTTGGAATGCACTCCCAGACTCATTCACCTTCGTCTGCCACCACGCCTTAGACCTGAGCTACGGATCTTCAATCATTTGAGCCTTAAGCTGTCCCAATATATATCAATTTGGAGTTGAAGCACTGCATCTTCCCTCTCCCTGCCTGCCCAGGGCAGCACCCAGCCCCGAGCATCTCCCACACGCTCTGCCAAGGCGCTTTTAAAATTGAAATCTCATAATCCCCTAAAAGTAGATGTCACTTACAGCACCAGAAGATTTATTTTTGCTTAAAATATCTTTTTTTTTGGGGGGGGAGACCTTCACTACGAAGGTTTTGGAGCCATCTCTGGAATTTCCTTATCATAGAGAAGACTCAAATGACAACATTGTGAACTGGGCTGCAACCAGGCACTTATATAAATATACGGTCCCTTCTCGTCTCTCCCCTAAACCGAAACTGTGATCTCCAAGCCTCTCCTCACCGTTCCAGGAACCACGTAGCCCTACGGCCACCACCGACACACACGTCCCTTCCCATCTCCCGACGCTGGCGATGCACAAAGCTGCTTGTGAATGCTGGAAATGGGTCAAATCCTGATGTTTGCCTTCGCAGACCTCCTTACCTAAGGAAAATTCAGTGAGCAATCGCGGAGTAAACTCTGAATAAAGCAAGCGAGGGTTTCACCCTGTGTTGTGACCCCGCATATCTCGCCCAAAACCAATTTATAAAAGTCACCCAAGAAAAATGGTGCTAATCCATTTACAGCAAAATACACAAAAGGTCCCAAAGGGGTCAGCGGAAAGCACGCTTTTATTGACCAATTTCCATCGGCCTTACCTAAATATTCCCACCGTCCGTTTAATAATTTGCTGTGCCAAGGATATCTACGTTAGACGACAGCAGAAAGGAGATTTGAGCATTTTTTCTGCAGTAAGTTGGAAACATAAACATATTTTTAAACGCTCTTGCATTTGGTTCCTACAGCAGCTCTCTAAAATTGATTCAAAAAGCAATTACAGTTTTCAAGTTTTCTCTGCTCCTTCTATTTTCATTTTTTCTTTCCTAAGAGCGTCATACACAAAAATAAACCAGGAAGGACTCTGGAGGTTTCACACGATCATAAACCAATGGGAAAGCTAAAAGGGAGCAGATATGGACAGTTACAGGATTGAAAACAGATCACAAAAGGAAAAAAATACTTTAAATTGCGACTTGACCACTATTTTTACCATGATAAAGGTGCTTAAAAATGGACCACTCCTGCTTTATAATGCAATTAAATGAAAAAATAATTTAGGGGCGTGAACTAACTCTCATAATAAATGACCTTTGAGTTTAATTATTGCAAGGATACGGATCCAACAAGCAGTGGTGGACTTACTGTTGTCTGACCCGTGCTCAGCGAGGTGGGAGATGAGGCAGGGCAGAGGCCTGGGACAGCTAACGGCACGCTCTGGAGAGGATGTTCTCATTGAAAGTCATAGAATCATAGAATGGTTTAGGTTGGAAAGGACCTTGAAGATCACCGAGTTCCAACCCCCCTGCCATAGGCAGGGACACCTCCCACTAGACCAGGTTGCCCAAGGCCACGTCCAGCCTGGCCTTGAACACCTCCAGGGATGGGGCCTCAACAACCTCTCTGGGCAACCTGTGCCAGTGCCTCACCACCCTCAAAGTGAAAAAATTCTTCCTAATGTTTAATTTAAACCTGCCCTCTTCCAGTTTGAAGCCATTCCCCCTCGTCCTATCACTACATGCCCCAGTAAAAAGTCCTTCCCCAGCTCTCCTGTAGGCCCCCTTTAGGGACTGGAAGGTCGCAATAAGATCTCCCCGGAGCCTTCTCTTCTCCAGGCTGAGCAGCCCCAACTCTTTCAGCCTCTCCTCATAGGAGAGGTGCTCCAGCCCTCGGATCATCCTTGTGGCTCTCCTCTGGACACGCTCCAGCAGGTCCATGTCCTTATGTTGGGGACTCCTGAGCTGGACGCAGTACTCCAGGTGGGGTCTCACGAGAGCAGAGTAGAGAGGCAGTCCACCTGCAGAAGGCTGTCAGCTCCCAAATACTGCCCTTCTCCACTCCTGCCTCTGGAAATTTTCCTCTATTCCTCCCCATCGCCTGTGGATGTCAATCTCCAAAAGTGAAGATTTAAGGATAGATGCATAAACTTCTGCCACAACCTTTTTTCGTTCCCTGACAGACCTTGTCTACACTGATCTGCCCCATGAAACCAGTCAGAATATCAACCAAATTAAATCAGCTCCTTTTTGCTAGCAACATATGCAACCCAAAGTCAGCACCTTGAATCAGATGTAAAAAAAACCAACCCCAGACAAGGTGATTTTGACCCGAGCTTGTACAACAAACTCAGCTGCCAAGCGGCTCTGTAAATACCCGCTCCTGGCCTGTGCTGCCATGAACTTTCCGACCAGCTGTTTCCCCAGTTCCTTTCTGTTCCTCCGTAGTCCAGTACAAGAAGAGAAAGGATTATCTCACAACCTAGACCTGGAGCTGAGTTTTAGTAGCCTCTTAAAAACACTGAACGCACAAAATAAATCAATGGTAGGGATGGGAACTGAAGAGCTTCCTCAGCCAGACGTGCTCTGCTCCCTCCCGGCCACTACACCGCTGCCTGCTTTTGCGTTGTGTCCTGCTCTGGTCTCAACACTAATATTGAGTGTGACATTCATCTATATCCGGTATAATTATTTCAGGATATCTATGATTTGTTATGCATGGAAAATGCTCTGCTGACTGGCCAGGTCATCCCCACCTTCATTCAAAATCTCTCCTAAAGCCTTGTGCTACCACCATACCTGCAAGAAACGATGCAACTAAAGAAGACAAGTGTGGAATAATCTATACATGATGCAACTAAAGAAGGCAAGTGAGGAATAATCTATAAATAAGCTTAAATTATGTCATGGCTACAAGTTATAACCAGTCACTGGGGGTGTAGGGAAGGAAAAGGGGAAGGGAAGAAGCAATGATGTGTACCATCTCCTGCAAANAGTAGTACCGATCTGGTATTGGTTGAGGTTGGTGTGGATGGTACCAGCTAGTGGAGACAGACTGGACTTAAAGAGTATTTCCTCGAGGCCACCCTACACCTTCAATTGCTGTTTGATTATTGAGCAAAGCAAAAGAGTGAGTGCAAGGGAACAAACCTAGAAGAAAAACCCGAAGCCTGTCAAGGAGCATGTTTTTCACCACCGCAGTAAACTCACGGGGAGATGCTCCCCTGTCATTATTTCATTACATCAATTTCAACACTTGCTAACCTGTTAGAAGAAAAACATTTAAAATAATTTTCCTCATCAGAGGGAAAACAACCTCTCTCATTACCTAAATATGGATCAGTGCCAAACAACACAGGGTGGAAACGCACTTTAAAAGAAAAAAGCCAACCTGATACCCACGTAAAAGTACCGAAAGAGGATTTTAGGGGAACAGCGTGAGAGAAAGGCACATGGTACAGAAGTGAGGGTGGCTCAAACCAGCCCACCACCGAATATTTGAAGAAGATCTCAAGGAGGTTCAAACCCTCACGTCTACTCCAACGATAACCTCCCAATACCATCAGTGCACATTTAGCCTCTTCCTTCCTCCAGCGTTCACAGCTCAGTGCCTTGGGGCTCAAGCCAAGCTCCCATAAAGAAATAAATAAACTATATCTAGATTTATGTATTTTAGACCATTTTTGGAAGGCTTTGTGCTGCCACAGATCTGACATCATTGTCTGAGCCCTGTCCAAAACTTCTCCTTTCCGATTCATGTATAAAGGAGTTGAAGCACTAACTTAGCTGCGGATTATCAAGGAATTTTGCTTTCTCAGCTCCATTAGGGCAATTTCTGTCTTTTTTTTTAAAAATGTTATAAAAACATGTCAGGCTAAGACCAACGTTCAGCAATACAAAAGTGAGGGTGCTGTTAAATGCCTTCTTCTCTTCAAGGCCGGATTGTTTAATGTTCAAGAGCTCTTATTCCCATTATATCAAAACCGGAGTTTATTTGTGAAGCTCACATCTTTCCAGACACCCAAACGTACCTGCCTGAGCGGATCAGCTCCTGGGTTGAACTCTTTGCATTAGCTCACTGTCAAATCAACCTTTTGATGTGAAAAGTCTTTCTCTCCTTTTCAAAACTTCAACCAGCTCTTCTCCGTACCTCCAGTGCTACGGACTCAGTGAATTATTAACGTAAAGATTTGCAGGAGGACTTGTTTCCCCCTCACTTGAAACCTGACTTGATGGAAAGCAGTTTTTCTGGCCGCTCTTCAACCCAGCTGTGAAATACAACGCCAAACGCAATCCAGAGATGCTCAGCCCGTATTACCCGTTTGAGGCTGTGATACAGAAACTTCAATGTGCATTTATGTACACACAGGCGATTCATTTCAATTAAACGGGATTTTGTTGGCTTGACAAACCATGCAAGTGTTGCCAAATTGTTTTCAAGAACCTAAAAGACCAAGTAAGCCCTGACACCCTCCAGCTATCTGTTGGTTTACACTCAGCAGTGGGTAGGTCCTTCTTGCCTGAGTCCATTTGTCATGGATATTCCTCCCTGATCTAACAGCAGGTTCTTATTTTCAGAGCATCAGCTGCTTAATCTTAACCTCTTCTCTCTTTTCCTACTTTTTTGGCTGATTTTTGGATAGTTCAGACTGCGGTCTCTGCTGTGCGGTGTGGCAATTGCTGTAAGTCCTGTTCCTTGTCCCCTCCCGGGGTTATTGGCAGATGGTTCATAGGAACGGCTAAAAAGCATCATCATAGAATCATAGAATGGCTTAGGTTGGAAGGGACCTTGAAGATCATCGAGTTCCAACCCCCCTCCCATGGGCAGGGACACCTCCCACCAGACCAGGTTGCTCCAAGCCCTGTCCAACCTGGCCTTGAACACCTCCACGAATGGCATCTACAACTTCTCTGGGCAATTTGTTCCAGTGCCGCATCACCCTCAAAGTGAAAAATTATTTCCTGATATCTAATCTAAATCTCCCCTCTTCCAGTTTGAGGCCATTCCCCCTCATCCGATCATCNGAGACTAACCGGTCTGTAGTTTCCCGGGTCCTCCTTCTTGCCCTTTTTGAAGATTGGAGAGATGTCGGCCTTTCTCCAGTCCTCAGGCACCTCTTCTGTTTCCCATGACCTTTCAAAGATGATGGAGAGTGGAGTAGCAATAACATCTGCCAGCTCTCTCAGCACTCGCGGGTGCTTTCTTGTAGGTGCCCTTCAGATACCAGAAAGCTGCTCTAAGGTCTCCACAGAGCCTTCTCTTCTCCAGACTGAACAACCCCAAATCTCTCAGCCTGTCTTCATAGCAGAGGTGCTCCAGTCCTCTGACCATCTTCATGGCCTCCTCTGGACCCACTCCAAGAGGTCCATGTCCTTCTGATCTTGAGGGCTCCAGAGTTGGACGCAATACTCCAGGTGGGGTCTCATGGGAGCGGAGTAGAAGGGCAGAATCCCTTCCCTTGAACCGATGGCTGTGGCCAGAAGCATTTGATGTTGCTCTGTGCAGGGATCTTTCTTAAACATAGCATGGTCCACTGATTTGAAGAGGCCATGATAATTAGGAAGGCATGGGCTGTTGGTCATTCTTTGCCTGCCCTTTGGTTAACTCTTTGAGGAGCACACACAACACCCAGACCTCTGCTGTGGTAAAAGCTCTTATTATCTGCAAAAGCAACAAAATTCACCTATTGTTCTAAAGCAGGTGGCTACTCCCCAAGTCCTACTAATGTAAGAATTCTTCTCCTTCTTCTTCTTCTTCCTCCTCCTCCTCTTCTTCCTCTTCTTATTCTTCCTCTTCTTATTGTCATTATTATTATTATTGTTGTTGTTGTTATTATTATTATTTGCTTTGCCACTCTTCCTAGAGTTCAGACTGAGCACTAGAGATGAAATCTGGATAATGTCTTGGCTGCTCCTACACACACTCCGGCAGGTTGTGATTGGCTTTACAAACCATAGAACAAGCGCCTCTCATACACAAATTCAACAGGAAGAACTAGGAATCAAATCGAAATCCCAAAATACCACGCAATATTAAAAGGAATGAATGTGAATGTCAAAATATTGCTTTTAACCCAGCATGAGTCCAAGGCGCAAAATAAATGGTCAATGTTGGCCACTACCTTTAACCTGGGAACGAGAAAAAGGGCTTTCAACGGAGAAGCAAGCAAGAGCAGAAGAGTCACCCTTAAGAAGCAGCTTCGTTTCAAGAGGGTCTCTGCGATGAGTTCATCTGTGCCAATCTGGGAATGGATTTCTCCAAACATTTCTTCCAAGCTTACATCCCTACGAGCCTGCTAGTGCAGCTACTACACCACAGCACCAGTTTGCTACATCACCCACTGGGACCCAACACCATGCCCTGATGGTTTGCAGACCGCGCTCTGTTGTACCAGCGGCAACGCAAACAGCAAAACCAAAGTGTTTCTACTCCGAGGATGGGAAGGAGTTCTTCAAGTAACTCTAGGAAGACCCAAAAGACATATAGTTTTATTGACTAGTGCCTGGAAGAGAGCTCTACTGCACCAGCTCGTGTACATTTTGCAGCTACTACCTCTAGGCAAATGGGTCACCTTTGCAATTTTGAAATGTCTAACTAGGAAAATAGGGATTAATAATATTTTTCATTTTGTGGATGCCAAAGTGCCATAGAAAACAACAGAAAAGATATTAAATATGAAATACTATGTTAACACCAAAGAGGGATGTTCAACTTGTCATCAATCGGCCCATAATACAGTTTCTGACACCACCCTTAAATGAGAAAACATACAGTTAAGCAAAGAAATCTCAGTGTCTTTTGCTAGAAGTGCCTTGGAGCTCCCTTGGAGGCTTGAATGTTTGGTTTGCTCCATTTTCAAGCTTGTTTTTCTTTTAATTGTATGCGACTCAAGAGGTTATTGAGGCTGTCGCTATTCATGCAGACACGAGCCGGATGCAGCTGAATGACCGTATCTTTTTCTGTCCTTTAATGTTTAAAATGACTGACTACAGACATTATTTAGAGCTAATGGCATAGATCTCATCGCACTTGCATTGGAAGAAATCCCGTGTAACCCCATTGACTTCAAGGTCAGCCGAGATCGGAATCTAGGATACCATCTTCACAAATTCAATGCTTTTCAATTCTCTCTTGTCTTTACCTTTTCCAGCAGCTATAATCAGCACCTAATTAATTAAAATAGAACACAGCCCCGGGGCAGGGCTCTCCCACAGAGCTGTATCATTTTACTCTATTTTCACTCCATGTAGCAGTTTATTTTCGAGAGACACAAGGTCCCTGAATATTTTAATTAAAGAGCCCATCCCAACGGTTCGAATTCCCTGGCGCGTCCAGGATCAGGCCCATCATGACCAGAACTGGGGCTGGAGAACCTGGTACCACCCAACGGCTTTACGCACGGAAAGGAAAAAGCTTTTACCCTCTGTACGGTGAAGTTCACATAAGTAAAAATCACAGCACAAAAGCAGATCGTTTGCAAAAAAAAAAAAACCCCAAAATTACAATTCTGACAGCTTGGAGGGAAACTATTATTTTATTTCTTTTTTTTTTTTTTTGGAAATGGAAAGGGTCTATTTACAGATTAGCAGCAAGAGGGGAAACTTTTAATTTACTGCCTTCTCTCCATTCTTTCAGATGTAATTTAGAGCGCTATTAACCTTTAAACTGCTACCAAAGTTTATACGCTCTAGCGAGAACCTTCCGCTCCGCCGGCGGAGGGGAGGAGGGGAAACCCACCGGGCAAGAAGGAGTATTCTGAGCGCAGCATCTCTGCATCTGTTTTTCATTTTTTAATTCTCCTGTTGACGAGTCCCTTCCTTCAACAATCACGGCCGCTTCTCTGCAATCCTCCCACCCCACGCTGCCTGTCAGGGAGGGGCAGCCCCCGACTTAAAAAAATAAAATAAAATAAAATAGAGCTTCTTTACCTTTCCTTTTAACAATAGATTAATCTCTCTTTTGTTCTCTCTGAGAACCAGGTGTCATATTTCAAAATGCACTTTTAAAACAGGTATAATTAAACCTCTGCCAAAGGAGGGAGGCAGAGAAATTAGCAGCCAAAGTGGTAATAAAGGCATTTTAGAGCCTGCGTGAGCTGGAAGGTACCTTCATCCCTCCCCCTCACCGCACAGCTACAATTACACTCCGCAACGGGGGGGGGGGGGGGGGGAAAGTAATTATAAAAATGAACTTTTCTTCAAAAAATGAGCACGTTGTAAAAGGATTACTCCTTTGAACATCTGAGCACTTCAAAAGGAGGATGAATTAGTGCTGACAACTCAATAAAGTAGCCATCAATTATTTAAAGTGCGATGGCTCTTCTCATACAGCACTTCTGATTAGGAAAACATTTCAAAAACTGGAAATTAGAGTTATTCTTCCTAAATGAAATGGGCCCGGGCTTCAAATGCAAGGGGAGAAAAAAATGAACGGGACTTTCAATGAGTCTGGGAAGAACACAGGGAAGTGTCTTCTCTTGAAGCTCATCTATCAAGCGCGTTGCATGAGATTGCGTTACGGGCTGGATTTGGGACACACAAAACAAACCAAGCAGAGAGGAGGGAAAAAAAAATTGCTCTTTTGTGGTGGAGAGACACTACCTTCAGCTAATGGGTGCAGAGAGGGTCAATAAAAGCCCAACCAAGACCCCAAACTCTACCACTGCTGTGTTTTGGAAAAAAACAAAAACAACCAAGCAATTAAATTTTCCTAAGGAAAAGACAGTTATGGAGGAAACTCCTGGAGGGCTGTTGGTGAGGGAGCGATAGGGATCTCCTCTGCTTCTGTAGGGACCCACGAGCGGATGTTAAGAGCCTCCTGGACACTGCAGCTATGGTCGTCCATCACAGAAACAACCCTCGCGAGGGCAAAGCGCCAGTTTAAAATTAAAGAAAAACCTCAGAAAAAAGGCAGCTGGAGGGAAAGTAGGAGAGTTGGGTGAAGCATCGCTTCTGTAGGTGCTGTATCTGGGATTTCACGCTTTTCGGAAGCAGCCCCGGGTTAAGGAGGCGGCCAGCTCAGCCTCCGCAGCCCAGGGACCTGCTCTCCTGCCACCGATGCTGTACGCTTAACGAGGTTGCAAATGAGACACGTGTGGCTTAAGCTTTAAACAAACAGGAGGGCGGCCAAGCTAAATGGCTTCTCCTCTGGACAGAAAGATAACAGGGGCAGTTTCTGACAGCAGCCATGTGGGCTCAGCCGTGTGAGGCGAAATGAGGATTTATGAGTGCCACACTGCTGCTGAAGGAGCCTCTCTGGGCTGTTTTGCCAATTAAAATAATCAATCAAGGCCTGTGAGGGAGGCTGGGGCAGATCCGTGTGGTTTATTCCCAACTTCTGGGGGGGGAAAAAAAAAAAAAGACCGCAAGAAGAAAAAAAAAAATAAAAATAAAATAACTCCCAGGGAAGTTTTAGTGGTTTTACCGCTCCAGCGATTACTCGATGAAGTGCCGCTGAGAAACAGCCGCACAGTCCATGGAGAGGGTGAACGCCGTAAATACCACGACAGCAAAGGTGCCTTCAAAGGATTAATCCTGTAGGACGTGGACGCTCCTCCGCATCTCCCAGGCAGCAGCGGGCGCCGATGGGCTCAGCACCCCGGCGGCATTCCCAGCACCACGCTGGCGCGTCCCCCACAGCCTCCCTACGCGGACGGCCGCACGCTCCCGGTGGCTTCTGGCCAAGCCAGAAATCGCTGCGTGCGTGACGATGGCGGGATTTAAAACTAAAATCCTATCAACGAGAATGGGGAAGAGTGAAGCGGACTACGCATGTAGTTTATCCCATCACCCTAAAATCCCTCATTAATTCAGGAGCAAAAGAAAAGGGATAAAAGCCCTACCGGCTCAGTAGATACCGCATCTATGGAGACGGGATTAATCCAGAAGTGTAGAAGGAATTGCAATGTCACAGACGGGACCTGCTAGTGAGATGTCAATCTTCAAGGCCAAGACGACAGTGACAGCTATTTTTTATTCCTCTTTTTTTTTTTTTTAATTTTTTCTTTTTCCCAGGCCATCTCCAGCATGGGAGAACTGGAGTGTGTTTCTCTCTCCACTTTGGCTGGAGTCCCACTTACCAGATTAATGACCAGAAAAAACAGAGAGAGACAGAAAATGCACAGAGGCAAAGCCAACCTCTCTGCTCACACCCGTTCCAGCTCCCAGGGGGATCTCGGGGGCTTAATGCCCCTTCTGCTCCCTTGGAGCCGCTGATCCCCGTGGATTCCCGTTGGCCATGCCTCTATCCGCCTCCCCCTTGACTGCCTGCTGCTCTTCCCATGCAGGCCAAAAAACTGAGGATGCCTTTGATAGCCAGTGAAGTCAAAGAGGTCTCAAAAAAGGCAGCTCTTAGAAGATGGGATTGACAGAGTGCTAATGCAGCTCAGTCCCTGTCAGCAGATGTGTCAGAAACCATTACTTCTCTCCGGCTTGTCCACCAAAAAATTCTTGCTGCAGAAAGATCGAAAGCGACAGCAGCTGGTCTGTACCCTCCAACCCACCCCGAAAACACAAGGTTTGACCCCATTCCAGCCAGGTTTCTCAGCACCAGCAGCTCAGGAGGTTGTGCTTTTCCAACCTGAAGCTGCTAGATCCCAAGGATGTTCAGAGCAACGGTCATCGCTTTTGCTCAAAGTCAGAGCTTAAGGTTGGAAATAGAACTTTCCCGGATCAGGTCATCTTCTGAAATAACCCTGCAGACACAACTCCATGCAAGCAAAGCAAATGACATGAACTCATGAAGTATGAGCTCTTGGACCCCAGGAAAGATGTTGGCTGACGCACTACAAAGACACAGACCGAGAGACAGAGCCGTGTCAGAAAGGCAGTCTGCAAATAGCAAGTTTTATCAATTAAATTAAATTATTGAAAAAGCATTTAAGATTCACTAATCAGAAGCACAATGTAATTGCCGAGAGACACAAGACTGGGTGATCTCTTTTTATTAACTGGTCTGTTTTGCCCATAACATCTTTTGATTAGACTCACTGACACAGCCCCTCCATATACATTTTCATCATTTTCAAGACCATTGTGGCTAGACTGACCCTAGTAGCACAAAACGGGGATGCATACTTCAATAATACCAGAATAATTTAAACTACGGATCAGCCATAACAAGATACAACCACAGGCAGATGCGTGAAGGCCACAATGTGGTCACCGGTTTAGTTATTCTGCTTCACACCTCATGTGCCTTACACAGAGGCAAGAGCTGCACCGCACATAGGGTTCACATTTCCACAAATAAAAATAATATGTGACTTAAATGAAGACTCCTGGTCTGTCCTATATATCATACATGTGACATATTAAGGGACAGCAGCCAAAAATTGTGGCTAGGAAAAAGCTTTCCAGCAGGAGAGTATGCAGAACCATTGCCCAGAGGATCTCCATCTCCGGAACTTTTCAAGACTGACTGAGACAAAGCCACGACTGACCTAATTTGGTGTTCGGTTCTGGGCCAGAGGTTCAGGCAGCTGAGACCAACTTCCAGAGGTCCCTTCCAACTAACAACATTACATTCCTATGATACTGAGTATGGAAATATTAAAAAAATGGTTATTAGAGGTGTGGAAATAATGGGAACCCGTCATTTATGAAGCTCAGGTCCAATCTGGGCTGGTATGGGCCAAAAATCGTGGTCATATGGCAGATACTTGTTGAGGTGAACAAAACAAGTTGGTGGTCTCAGGTAGGACCATGATCAAAGACACTTTGCACCCAACTCTCATGGCTTTCAAGCCAGACTTAGGCTTTTACGGTTCTCTGCGGTGCTGATTTCTAATAGCGCATGTTCCAGATAGAGCAGCTGTGATTTTATCAGCTCTCAAAATGATTGTTTAAATGGGAGCGCAGTTCTCACACGTTCCAGATAGAAACCACATGGCCAAGACCAGCTTGACATTGAGCCTCGGGTCACGAGAGATGGGGAATATTAACCTGGATTCAGCACTGAACAAACGAGGGCTATATGGATTCTGGCTGACTCCAACGCAAGATTGCACCCACCTATGGAAGAGCTACCCAGCGACTGCAGGGATGAACAGGCTACGGAGACCTCAAACGTGCGATTGTTTCCTTCGGGTCAAACATGAGTCACATCCGTGGGACGGTTTGCGAAACCTGACTTTGCTTTTCCAGAATCCGGAGAGGAAGAAAATAATTCTGCCCGCAAGGCGTGCTGCTTCAGGATGTCCGTACGCAACTTAACGCTCTCTCCTACCCAGGTTTTACCGAATGTGCAAGTTAAACTTGATTTTTAAAATAAATTGAAGCGCTGCCATAACAGTTTGCCTAAAGCGAGCAATCGCTTTTATATAACGCAGAGCTCCGCGATCAGCCTCAGTGGAGAACTTACACATCTGCAGATGACTTACACGGGAGCCCTGTAAAAGCTTCCACAAACGGCACTAACCACACTAAATGTTCCCCTGGAGGAAAAATTAGCTAAAGAAATATTGAAAGCAATAGGGAGATTCAGGCTCCCACAGAGAGATAATTTTGCCTCTCATTTCAAGCTGAAAAAGAAGATTCAGCTCGAAATCCTGCCACGGACTCAGTCGGCGGGTCTTAACCTCTCCACATTTTGGCTGTGCAGTGGAAACAGATAGACCACACAAGAGATGAAAACATCTGCAAAGCACTTCATACTCTTTTAGACACCACGTCACTGCCAAAAACGTTGAAATATGAGGGCCAGAACCACAGGTGCTGCCTCAAAAGTCACACTTGTCCTTGAATGGGAAAAACCCAATTGATCAGCCATGCCTCCTCCTTAATGGATTTTGATCGTTGGAAGCCAGCCTGGAAAAACAACTAATTTGTTTACACTAATAAATAATAACATCCCCCCGCTATCAAAGCATGCACCCATCACTACTGGTGAGCCATTTCAACGCCACTCACGGCGACCGTTCTTCTTCCTAATAACCAGTAATTTGACGGGAAGAAAACATGCCAAAGCTACCAGTGATGTCTCCTTGGAAAGTCACAAGCGAGTGACTTAGCGCCTGGGATAAGCGGTGTAGGCGACGGGGTAATTAACTCCAGCGAGTCATTATCCAGCACACAGCTGCACACTCTGGCTTTTTGAAGGAAGGTTTTGGGGTTTTTTTTTGCTGGATTTTCAGCTGCTGGAGCTTGGCCAGAAAACTATCACGCCCATCATCTACACAATACTGCTCTAAGAAACAACGGTCGCACCGATGCTTTAAAGGAAAAAAAAAACCACTCGGCTCTTATAGAGTGGAAAGATCGAAGCAACGTGTGCTTTTTTGTTGGATGGAGACAGGGCGACGCGTTTTTAAGGCCAGTATTAGGAGTGACCACCTAGCCGGAAAGATTTATCGCCTCGACATGAACCGTACAAGAACAGGCTATAACAAGCTGTCGAGCTGCTTTGTAGCCTAATTTAGTATTGATTTAAGCAATTACAGCATGAAGTTTAATGCAGAATAATTTTGAGACAAATGAGTTTCACGGTTATTCAGTCACTCTTAAAAGGAAAGGGATTTACAATATTTTACATTTAAGGAGGGAAGAATGGAAAACAAGACCATCCTCTTAGTCAAATGTACTATTTACAAAGGACAGCTACTTATTTATTTTTTTTTTTAAAGCATAATCTTTACAGAAATGGATGATTCATCTGTGAGGACACGATGGCACAGGATGCCAGAAAACCTCTTATCTAGAAGCTAATTCAATTCAAACATGTGGTGATAGTTATCAAAAAGCAGCTATTATCAGCCTGTGCAGTGGGAACCGATAAATTCTTGAGTCGTGTTCAAATCACAGCGCCGGCTCCCGCCGCAGAAGCTTCAGAAAGATCTTGGGGATAGAAAGGAGTGGGATGGTTGAACCACAGACCCCTCCACGAATGACACAAGGCAGGAAAAGGTAACACAGCGCTGGGAGAGAGGCACAAGGCTCATTCACGCTACACACTCTATTTTCATCGTACCCACGCGGCGATGAGGGCAAAGACTTCGGGCTTCAGTGCTGTCAATGCAGAAATAGGCTTTTTTTTTTTTTCCCTTTTAATGTAAAATCAATAAAATTATTTTAGGGAGCTATTTGGATGACTTGGTTCAAAGAGGCAGCAATTTTTCTTCTCTTTCACAAAATTACCCGTCTATAATGTCGGGAACAGGGAGACCTTCTGACCACGTACATTTTGACCAAGAATAATTCCAGTTCAAAATGATTTCCATCCATCATGAGAAACAAATTATAGGAACTGGACGAGAAAATTCCAAGCCATTCTGACTCTTCAACCCCAAATGAACTTTAAGAAAATGTATTGATATTATAGAACACATTTTCATGGCTACAAACCAAGCCACAATCCACAAAAATACATTATTGCATTAAGAATCTAAAGCAAATTTGTAAGGTTAACAACCTCCATGGTCCTGCTCCAAAGCTTGCGGGTTAATATTACCATAAAGTATTTTCAGCTCTCGATAAGGTCAGATGCCTGCGCGGGCTGAGTTTGGGTTCTCGCTCAGTTTAATTCTCATAAGAGGAAACAAAAGAAAGGCAAAGAATATAAAATACAACACTGAATATACCTATATTTATTTCCATACCTCTCAAAACGAAATTCAAGTAACATCTTCAACGGACTCTTCATACCATGAATAAGTAGGATTTTGCTTTCTATTCTAATTCAGTTACAATCTTCAGATACTTTTCCCATTGTGGAAGGGAAAACTGCCCTAAGTACTTTTTTTTTTAACCCTGTTCTGCAAATCAAGTCTTGGAAGAGTTCTATGTGTGCCACAGATTGGGTGTATTTCTTTTTTTCAAGGCACTTGCAATGGTGAGGAATTATGGGCATCGCAGATAACTGCAAACCAAGGGTGCACGTTGCAATTTCTTCCCCAGCGCAGCCCCACTCTGCTGTGCTCCTGCCAACGCACTCCAGTTCTTGATCTACAGAACCCCTTCTGCTCTCCTTAAAGTTGTTTTTAATACTCTGCTCTTGTTTCGTGACCGTTCCTGCTGCATTTTTACCACTGCATCTTACACCTATCAGGACTACTTTTACAGCGCCAAGGGAAAAAGAAGACAAGTCATACATAGATTGGTTTATGTTGGAAGGGACCTTGAAAATCATCTAGTTCCAACCCCCCTGCCATGGGCAGGGATACCTCCCACCAGCCCAGGTTGCTCAAAGCCCCGTCCAGCCTGGCCTTGAACACCTCCAGGGATGGGGCAGCCACAGCTTCTCTGGGCAACCTGCGCCAGTGATCTCATCACTCTCACAGTCAAGAAGTTCTTCCTGATATCTAACCTAAATCTCCCCTCTTCCAGTTTGAAGCCATTCCCCTTCATCCTATCACTACATGCCCTTGTAAAAAGTCCCTCTCCAGCCTTCTTGTAGTCCCCCTTTAGGTACTGGAAGGGGCTCTAAGGTCTCCCCGGAGCCTTCTCTTCTCCAGGCTCAACAACCCCAACTCTCTCAGCCTCTCCTCACAGCAGAGGGGCTCCAGCCCTTGGAGCATCTTCGTGGCCTCCTCTGGACCCGCTCCAACAGGTCCGCATCCTTCTTATATTGAGGGCTCCAGAGCTGGACCATCAAATCCATCCAACATGAGATATCCAGGCATAACCCGCTCCTGGGGCAATGCCCTGCTCTCATCTTATGTCGTGTGCACTCAGTGAACATTGAGGCTGATACAATTTTTATGTTGGTAATGATTTCCAACGGGTTGTATTCCTCCACTTTTCAGTTTTGACAGCTGAGTTTCTGAGATGGAAGGTAAAGCTCTGCCCTGGGAAGGGAACAGTTCAGGGATGCTGTGCCGCTCCAAATCATCATATGAACTAACGGAGACTTTTTAAACCATGTAAAGAAACTTTCCTCCCCCTTCCAAGGAAGCTGTTCCCCTCTAAAGACTTCTGAAAACTCTCTGTTGGAATCTCACTGTGCTTTGCTTCTGAAAGAACCATCCCATAACCGCGGCACCCGGACAGGCGTAGCGTTAGTGACCATTAATACAGGCAAAATTCCTAGCTATTTCCCCCAAATAGTAACAATAATAATAGTTATTACTATGATTATATATCATTATAATAGACACACGTTTTCCAATTATAAACTAAGACAGAAAGCGGCCACATAAACCTGAGGAGATGCGTGCTACTTCCTAAGAACTTGGCAAATATTATTCATCCCTGAGGAGGCGATTTTACAGATATGAGGGAATAATTTAAAAGGATTAACAGAGCTTGACCCAAATCACAGCAAGAGTCGGAGCTGGCAGTTAGTTCATTCCTTTCAGTCCCACGCAACACATATAATTTAGAATTTTTGGGGGGGGACTTCCATACTTTCCTGTTACCCACGTAGTTGGGATGAGAACGGTGCTTGTTGCTATTATCACTACTCCACATTAGAGCTCAAAAAAGCTGTTCGGAAAGAGACTTCTCGTATAAATACTCTAACTTCAAAGCCAAAGCTCTCCAATCTCTCTTATCTGGCTGGGGAAGCCACGCAGCTGCCTCGCTGCAATGGCATCACATCAATCACGAACCCGCTGCGCTTGGGAGGCAGCAGATCTCATCTTTGCTCCTCCTGGTAGCTTGGCACGTGCATTCAGTCTGATCGCACGGCGCTCTGATTTGCGAGCAGCCCCAGAACTTCTACGGCAGGCACACATTATTGCAAATCTTGAAAATAAGCTTCTAAGGTACGGGTTTGAGAAATGTGGCAACAATTTGTTGTGATGGCTACAAGGTGCTTTAATAACGGCACGTGCCCGGCAAGATGCAAAGATCGCTGTTAGCTTGACAGATTTAGCAAGAGAGCCATACCCTCCCGCACACGCGGAACATAAGAGCGCTTAATGTATGTAACCCACCTCCACACAGAGACTGGAAGAGGAAAGACTACACCAGCAGTGACACTGGAATAGATTCCAGTTACAGACTCAATGGTGAGACAGATTTCGTGGGTCACAGAATCAGAGAATGGTTTGGGATGGAAGAGGTCATCTAGTTCCACCCCCCTACCATGGACAAGGACACCTCCCACCAGACCAGGTTGCTCCAAGCCCCGTCCAACCTGGCCTTGAACACCTCCAGGGATGGGGCAGCCACAGCTTCTCTGGGCAGCCTGCGCCAGGGGCTCACCACCCTCACAGTGAAAAATTTCTTCCTAATATCTCATCTAAATCTGCCCTCTTCCAGTTTAAAACTGTTCCCCCTTGTCCCATGGCTCCCCTCCCTGATCAAGAGTCCCTCCCCAGCTCTCCTGGAGCCACTTTTGGGAAGGGGCTCTAAGATCTCCCTGGAGCCTTCTCTTCTCCAGGCTGAACACCCAAAACTCTCTCAGTCTGTCCTCCCAGCAGAGGGGCTCCAGTGCTTGGAGCATCTTCGTGGCCTCCTCTGGACCTGCTCGAGCAGCTCCATGTCTTTGCATTGGATATATAGCCAGGTCATGGCTAGACATGGACAGTAAGGGATGTATTGGCAGTTCACTCAGCTCCTACCTGCAGAAGGGGCCGCTGCACACCTAGGATCTTCATGGTATCTGCATTAGCCAATATTTTCAAGGGATCAGATGCCTTCGTGACGCCTTCGATCTCTTTATTGATCTCAGCCAGGACCTGATTGAGGAAGATGTTCTTGATGTACATCGTGAGGAACTCGCGGAGTGGACACTGCTTGGTTGGGCCAAGCTCCATGGCATGCTCTATCTCCTGGATAAATCTGGAAAACAGAAGGGGAAGAATGCAATGTAGTTAAACCATGTAGTTACTCTAAAAGCGTTAGTGGTGCCTTTGCCATTCCTACATCTCAGAACCAAGCACCAGCAGTGGGGGAATGACTATAGATTGTGCCGACACGAGGCATGAAGAGTAGAACAGGTCTATAAGGGAGCCTTAAAAAAAAATACATCAAATGCCAACAGCTGGAGAGACTCAACAGTTGGAGAAGAACAGACAAAATGGGGAATCGGAGAAGATCCACAACCTGGGCACGATTTGTGTTTATCTGTCCAAAAATCACTGACTGCTCTATTTGAGACATACTGGAAAGATGTCTTTTTAAAAATAGAACCCCCATAGAAAAATTCAGGGTGCCAGAAATCCCTTTGAAAAGGCAAACTTCCTTCTGGGGTTGGTCACTTGATTCCCACAGGTGGGTTCCCACCTCTAAACTGAACCCATTCCAGCCTGAAGTCTAGAAATATCGCTGAGAAAAGCAATGCACATATATTACGCTGATATCATATTGCATTATGTATTCTGTATTATGTTATATTTTTATTATGCATTATTGTTTCATCCTAGGATTCCATTCCTGCGTACGCAGAACGGCACGCCAATTCTGGGAATATTTTAACACAAAATGTTTGCCATCTCCTCCCGCAAAATATCTTTATCTCAGTGATGCCATCTGTTTAACGCATAGGAGTTTTTTCTAGAAATTACCTTGTCATTTCTTTAACTTACATCTGAGGCAATGAAATTAGTCTTCCTTTCAAAACTGTGTGTATCAAAATAATTGGGAATTGAGTATCAGGAGCCGTAATGGATTGAGATACATTGTCCAAAAGGCGGAAATGTGTATGGTGTTTCTGCAGCCCTCTTCATCGATGCACGTGAGTGCCTCGCAAGCTTTTATATTTTAATCTCACTCCTGGAAAGGCTGGGATTGTTTTTATCTTTGTTTTACACAGTAGCAGCAGCAGAAGCAAACATTTGACCTTGGATCTCCCAATATATGTAGCAACACCCTCTGCACCCCGAAAGTCACCTCTTCTTCACGAGGAGGTTTTTTTTTTTGTCTTTTGTTTTGCAATTGAGACATCTCTCACAGTTCCAGAGCGGTCAGCATTTATCAGCGATGCCTCACCACTAAGCATTTTCCCAAACACTTCAACGAGGTCTGCTTAATTGTCCGTAATTTTCTACCTCCACGTTCAGCACTCCGGAGGAGGCAGTTTCCCTTCAGAGGGCTGACTGAGGAGCTCCTGTCAATTTTAGTAGCATGATTTCTTTCAAATCTGAACAATTTGCTCCCTAAAGCCTCTGCAGCGTTGACTCCATCAGTCTAGAGTTGACACATTTGGGCCGATGCGGTTATTGCTTCCGCAGAGGGACCCATTCGCGGTTACGTTTGAAGATTGCCTCTCCAAAGAGAGATGCTGCACGGAGAGAAGCGCAAAGGATGGCAGTTTTATTCCCTGGCTTTCACAGATCGATAATGTGAATCAGCTTTATCAAACAGGGAAACAGCGGAGTCACCCGGGAAGAGAGCAGAGAGACCACCACCGAGCTTATCTCCGAAATAACAGACCTGATGTCACCAGCTTCGAGTGACAACCACTGTTGTCCTTAAGGGAATGTTGTCAAGGTTGATGGCACCATATTAAACTAACTGACCGTATCTTTTCACGTCTGCCAATACATTTGCCATTCTTTCTTCATAAGCTTATTTACACTGCGCTTTCGATGCACAGAACTCGCAAAAAAAGAAGTGAATTATACCGTTTTGCCTCTTCCAGATGGGAAAGGAGAGGCACAGCAGCTTGAGTTTGAAACAAGCAACTTTCAGTGGACCACTATTAAACACTTTCAAAATCCAGCACGTGCTTAAAAATCATAGAATCATAGAATGGTTTAGGTTGGAAAGGACCTTGAAGATCGTCGAGTTCCAACCCCCCTGCCATAGGCAGGGACACCTCCCACTAGACCAGGTTGTCCAGGTCACGTCCTGGTCACGTCCAGGTCAAGGCCACATCCAGCCTGGCCTTGAACACCTCCAGGGATGGGGCCTCACCAACCTCACTGGGCAAAAAAATGGTTAAACCAACATAAAGAAGAGGAAACTTTGAGAGGGAGAATGGCCACGTACAAACTAGCAGCAAACTATCAGAGCTCAGATGTGCTGACCTACAGCAACTCCTTATCCCACAACAGCTCGATGCTGTTTCTAAGTGTTTCCTATACCAGAGACTAAATTGCTTGCGCGAGGCCGCAGCAAAGGTCGGCGCTAGCGAAAGGTGCAATCAAGAATTTTTGATTCCCAGTACCTGGCATTAATCACCATTTCAGCTCTCTCCTAAAGACCCGTGCCTTAATCTCCAGCAAACTTTTCCTTGATTAGAGAGCTGAGTCCTGGAGGTTGACGTGTTCTAATAGGCTTTAACTTCTTGGCATAGACAAAACAACAGTGGTTCACTTAATAGTGGTAAGAATCAAAACTACACCCCTATTTTACCTGATACGAAACGTAAAGTAATCACAGATTAGGAGAAAGCTGCTAGATAGCAATGACTCTGCGAGAGGGGATTTTGTGAGCGCTCAGCAACACTTGTGATAAAGAACAAATGGTAAAGAGCTTAGGAAAGCAGATTTAAACTCGGTATCGGGAAAAAGTTATTAAGAATGAAACCGTGCACGGCATGGAGGACTAGAGGATATGGATGAGAGACCTTAAGTTTGAATGTTCAAGGATAGCTTGATTGAATGATAATGGTAATGAAAACCAGACAATTCCTGAAGTCTTCATTTAATCAAAAGATCTGTACTAAAGGAAATGGAAGGAGAGAAAAGGTGAAGAAAAATGCTGTATGGATGTCAGAGCATCTCGTACAGTAGAGAACAGCCCTAGGAGTTCATAAATTGCATACTCTAATGGTGCAAGTACATTAGCACTTAGTACAGCCTAGAAGAAGGACGACTGAGGTCCAACTTGCTATGACCTGCTATGGTTCAAAGATCACCTCACCACGCTTTCATCAGCCAGGATGAGTCCTAACTGCTGGAGGCGCCACATCTGCTCCGCAAATGGAGCACTCAAGACAGCCACTGTGCAGCTCCAACCTTCATCCCACCCAGAGGAAAATCCCACTGAGGACATGACTGGGGCACCCAAGCAAGCATCACAAGGGTCCAGATACAGAGATATGGCAGATGTGCTTCAAGAGTCACAAAATCACACAGAATCACAAAATGGTCAGGGTTGGAAGGGACCTCTGGAGATCATCTAGTCCAACCCCCCTGTCAAAGCAGGGTCACCTACAGCAGGTTGCACAGGAATGCATCCAGGAAGGTTTTGGGTATCTCCAGCGAAGGAGACTCCACAACCTCTCTGGGCAGCCTGTGCTAGTGCTCTGCCACCCTCAAAGTAAAAAAGTTGTTCCTCATGTTCAGATGGAATTTCCCGTGTTCCCGTTTGTGCCCGTTGCCCCTTGTCCTGTCGCTGGGCACCACTGAAAAGAGTCTGGCCCCATCCTCTTGACACCTGCCCTTTAGATATTGATAAGCATCGATGAGATCCCCTCTCAGTCTTCTCTTCTCCAGGCTGAACAGCCCCAGGGCTCTCAGCCTTTCCTCAGCAGAGAGATGCTCCAGTCCCCTGAGCGTCTTCGTAGCCCTCCACTGGACTCTCTCCAGCAGTTCCCTGTCCTTCTTGAATCGGGGAGCCCAGAACTGGACACACTGCTCCAGATGTGGCCTCACCAGGGCAGAGTAGAGGGGGAGGATAACCTCCCTCGACCTGCTGGCCACACTCTTCTTGATGCCCCCCAGGATGCCATTGGCCTTCTTGGCCACCAGGGCACGTTGCTGGCTCAATCCTGCTGGCTATATCCTTCTAGCATGGTATATTGCAACAGCGATGCACCCTACGTGTTCTGTATTGGGAGGATTATTCAGAATGCCATTAAGAACAGATTAATCTAATGGAAAACATTAATTTTATGTATTTCTTAAGCGAATTAAGGATGCAAAGTCAAACACTGACAAGTTTGGAAAAGCAAAGGGAGTCGCTTGTGTCACTTTAGTTTGGCCTGCTGTGCGTGACGTTGCGGTGTAATTTTTAGTTACACAATGGCACACTATTGCTCTCACCAGCAGATCCTTGTCTTGTCCTAGGAATGGGATGGTCAGTGTTCGGACAGCGAATGTCACAGCGTTGGGACTGGGCAACTCGCTGCCGCATGGCTGGAGTAACACGCACCAGCAGCCAATTGCCACCTGCATGAATCATGGTGACACCAAGTGAGACACATCTGCCACAAAGTCCCATGGGGCTGTCTGCACCACTTCCAAACTTCATTCCTCCTGCCTTCTCATTTCTTCATACGACTCCTGTTTGTGGGAATTTGGCCACCAGTTCTTTTGTTTTCCTTGGCTCCCGATCCCACTTGCTCATCCTACGTTTCTTCTCTCTTCTTGGCACTTATATCGGAAAGCATCCTCCTCCAGGTAGTTGGAGCCCAGCAGGTACAGGACCCCAAAAACCACTACAAGGGGAGGCAGTCCTTGGCTCAGGAACCAGCGCCTTTGCAAGGTCTTTGCCCTTGGCTTGGTCCTGGTTACCTACGGGCAGAATTGTTCCCATCAGGAACGTCAACCGCTACAAACTGGAAGCCTTTCATGAAAGTGTGAGCACTGCACTTCTTCAAAGGTGTATAACTAAGGCAAATTTTGGTGTGTTTTCAGGGGGATGGCAAAAGGCGCACCCTTTACACGACAGTTCTTCTTACTGAGAAATGTGAAGATGCAAATTCCCAGCCAAAGAAAAGGTCACCAGAATTTGCCAACATGTACGATGTCTTTCTTCTTCTCACTCTCAGAAAGAACAAGGATTTCAGACACATTATTCTAAAAAAGTATCTAGCCCCAGTTGGCAATTAAAGACTAGCCAAATTACAAGAAACTGAAAGTGAAGTTTTCAAAATGGGGAAGTATTGGGTGGCATTGAAGACCTAACAGATAGTCTCTATTTTCTGCTTGGCAGACACATACACGTACATTCACAGTCACACACTGTGCTATTTATTTATTTAAATTTCAATTATTGCTGGATAACTTAGTCAAACATAATTCAGTCTTTATAAAGAAGAAAATGTCAAACAGCATCTAGAAAAAAATACTCTAAGAGTACTTTCCAAAAATGTTCACATTTTACTCATACAAGCTACCCAAGTAACTATTAAGATGTCAAAAAAGCAATTTGACCCATGGCTATCCCAGAGATCAATGTTTATGTCTGTGTGTGAACCGGCGTAGACGATAAGAAATCACGTTTTGGTCAAAGACACGCTTATATAAAATGCGTAAAAATCAAAGTGGAGAAAACTTTTTGGCATTTGAATAAAGCAGAGCACCAGGGAAGGTCTGGACGTGATTCTTCAAATTGGTTTCGGAAATACCTGCACGTGCGTAAACCTAAATGACCAAAAAACCCTCAAAAACCGTGGAGATGGTGAAAGGCTGTGTCACTGAGCCCTTTTATACCCTATTCTCCAAAGAGTGAAATTTGAGATATAGCTCACTGTAAAAAGTGCCATAAAGATGCCTTGGAGGAACAGCTTTGATTCACTTTCCATTTGCTCCGATTATACCACTCGACAAAGAACCATTCCGTGGTCATTTAGTGGGATTTCTGAAACAGTATCAACAACCACATTTAAAATCATCTCTCACCGGCACACAAAAACCGAAGGAAAACCTATAAAGGTTAACACGCCGTGGGGTGTATTCTCTAAATGCGAAAGAATGAGCCACATGGCACATTCAGGATGGAAAATTCCCCTAACGCCGAGCAATTACACTTATTTAACATAACCGCCGTATATGTCAGAGCTGTAAAATGCAAAAATGCTTTCTCTGAATAAAAATGGAGAGTGAGGTGCGTCACCAGGTTTTGGATAATGGTCACTGTAGATAGCCCCGGGAATTGCTTGAAATCCTAAAAAGGCTCGTAGGGATGTCACTGCTCTGAAGGACACTTTTATGAGATGTTTGGCCAGGATGGAGTTCTTGAAGAGAGCAGACGGGAAAAACAAATAGAAATCTGCATCTTATCCTGAATTCAGAACCTGCATTTTCAAAATGATGCACAATTTTTAACTTGTTTTATCCTCCTATGAAAGCATTTGAGGTGATTTGCGGCTGCAATTAAGCATTCCCCTTAGACAGAAAAGCACTTTCAGTAAAATGAAGTATCTTTTGGTAAATGACAGTCATTTGGATTAAAAAAAAGAAAAAAAAGGCAAACCATTTCAGAAAATTTAATTCATTCTAACTCTCAACTTAATTGGCTACAAGGACTGTCTTACCTAGCCTGAAAGTGTGTAATAAAAACCGTAAAACCTAAAAAAGCTTTATGGAGTGATTTAGAAACCTACAACTTTCACCTTCCCAAGGCTTTCTCCTGTCTTCTTGTGATCAGATGTCTTCTGAAATATCATTAAAAGAAACTGCAGACGTCATTGAAAGTGCATAACATCAACTACTCCTTTTCTTAATGATGATGATAATATTATCTGAAATTCCCTCCTCAAACAAATGAAACAGCAAAAAAAAATNTCTTTTGGTAAATGACAGTCATTTGGATTAAAAAAAAGAAAAAAAAGGCAAACCATTTCAGAAAATTTAATTCATTCTAACTCTCAACTTAATTGGCTACAAGGACTGTCTTACCTAGCCTGAAAGTGTGTAATAAAAACCGTAAAACCTAAAAAAGCTTTATGGAGTGATTTAGAAACCTACAACTTTCACCTTCCCAAGGCTTTCTCCTGTCTTCTTGTGATCAGATGTCTTCTGAAATATCATTAAAAGAAACTGCAGACGTCATTGAAAGTGCATAACATCAACTACTCCTTTTCTTAATGATGATGATAATATTATCTGAAATTCCCTCCTCAAACAAATGAAACAGCAAAAAAAAATAAAAATAAAGTATTCAGAAACCTAATTAAGAAAATTTTTACAGACATTCAGTCCAAATTTACCTTTCAGCTTGTTTCATTTTTGTATGATCCTAAACTGTTCTTTTGCCTCTACCTTAGTCTGAAAACGTCTAAGTACCTGGAATGACCCTTTTGGTGAGCTTACACCAATCAAGGCAGTACTAAGGAAACATCAGAAATCCTTTGAACTGGATACTGGTTACCGCCAGAAGGGCAAATCCCCAACTGGTTGTTCAGACTCAAGGCAATTCGAGATAAATATCCAGGACTATAGGTTCTGGAAGGTTTGAAGACTTGTTCAAACAGAGACAGACACCTGGAAGGTCCCAGACTGTNCAAGGCAATTCGAGATAAATATCCAGGACTGTAGGTTCTGGAAGGTTTGAAGACAGACACCTAGAAGGTCCCAGATTGTCCACGACCCATCCAGTAAGTCTTCCCACCCCAAGCAGGTTTTTTGGGAGAGGGTCAACAGAAGGGACAGCCAAAGATGATGTTCTCCTGCCAAGCTCTTTGATAACCAACAAGCTCTGACTGCTGATTTACCACCCTCGTGATAACGTGGTGAGGCAGAGAGGCTATTTCCACAACTGTGTGCAACCAAATTGGTATATATTTCAGGATATTCAGGGCACACAATGATGTAGTTGGAATTTAAACCTATTTCTCATCCAACCTCCAGTCCAGTCCATCCTCTGACTCCTCTCTCCTCTGTCAAAGTGAGACCCACCGATGTTCTCGTACCAAAAGGTACCGACCATTACACACGCGCAGAATACAACAAATAAAATTAAATTAAAAAAATCACTGCAGCGCATAGATCGGAGGTTGCTTGTTACTGAAGACCAATCAAATAGGTACTAAAGTAACAGAAAGCACGTTATTTTGCATAAAAACTTGAATACGGAGGATTATTTAGGTTACACCATCAGTTACCCCAGGATTGATATTTCACTGAGGAGCGCGCTGCGGATAAATATTGTGGCGATATGGAAGAGAACAGAACTGCTTCTGTACGAAGTAAGTCCAAAGGGAGCTGGATGCAGGGGACAACAGCAGGAATAAAGGTTTAAGCTCTCCTCTAGGTGACCCAAAATGTGATTAAAATTATAATTCTCATAGAAAAGTACAAACAGCTCTGGGACACTCAATGAAGATTTAGCTGCACTAAATGCATTTAAAATCTTAGCAAAACCCAACAAAAAACCAGCAAGTATCAGACAAAAAACATTAATTTTCTGCTATTTTGAAATATTATACAGCACAGAAAACACCCAGGAAGGTAACGACTACGGAAAATGAGTACTGTTAACAGAAAACACCAAATTTGGGGCATTTTCCCCTAAAATATTAAGGTTTCAGCTGAACACAAGTCACTGGCAGTACCAGCCAGACTGGTGTCCGCCACACCAAGCTGAGTTTGATGGGCTGTTCCGGGCAAATGGCCAGATTCTGCTGTCACTTCAGTCCCTCCCTTATACAAGCAGAAATCCCCAGTCAAAAAAAAGCTCGGCTACTCGATATTGCTCTTTTGGTTAGCGTAAAGGCTTCTGACCATGTCCCCATAGAGCTGACAGTTTTAGTGCTGGAAGATGAAAGAGTCCAGAACTTTTTTTTTTTTTTAACAGTAGCTAAAAAATATGAGGTTTAAAGAATTGATTTCTGTGTTGTAGTTGTTCATCCATGAGATTGAGGTAAGAAATACCTCCTTCCCATGCAGGTGTAATATAAAAATAAGTATTTCGTTGCCTCTGAGGCACTTCAAACACCACACACACTCAGAAAAAAATTAAAATTCTAATTTAGCTATCATCCTGTGCTGAAAATATTGCTTATTTAATGCTCACCTGTCACCTGAAGAACACAACTTTCTGACTTAGCGCAACTATCTCAGGACGGACCAGGTGCAATTTCTTCTGTTGTCTCCAGAGGGGAATATTGGCTAGTATTTGGGCCACGAGATGTAGAGCCAGAATTAATTAGATCTAAAACTTCATAACGTATAGAAATGCGTATCTCATGCCCTACAGCTCTCACCGAGCCGGAACCATGAGCAGTGTCAGCAGAACCACAGTGGATTTTTGCTGGGTGGGTCGAACCCTGGAGGCACATTTTAAGGTGCTAATTACAACCTTTTCAACTGCCTGATTTGAACAGCACTCTGCATTTCCATCCTCCTCCTCCTCATGGCCTCAAAACTGTTTTTATTTGCTTTTGGGGTTGCTGTTGTAGTTGAACGTCTTCATTGACACCCACTAGCAAGGGCATGGATGAAAATACCCTTCTGCTCAGATCCACCTGAGCAGGGGTGATGTGGGTGCACCGCCACAAAGCCTCTTCCTCGCTTTTCATCTTCACCTTGTCAGAGGTAAATCTCATCTACGGGAGTAACGATTTCCTCGATGAAGCCGGCACAAGGCAATTCATTCAAACATTAGCAAGAGCCCACCCGACGGAAGGTTTCTGGCGCGGCGGTGGCGTCTCGTGGTCTCCATCCTCTCATTTCTTGTGAGGGTACGAGCGAGCGTGAGGAAGCGGCTGCACTTCCATCCGCTGCCAAACCTCAGCTAACCCGGCGTGATTTTACCAAAAGTGGTAAATCTGAGTGACTAATAACCCAGGGTTTTTTGACCCTCTCAGAGAAATTGAGTTTCAAAAGGAACAAAACGGCATAACTCAGAGTTGTTACTGTGAAATGAAGGCTATGAAACGCGTATCAACTTCACAGTCCTGGGCAAAAACATGGGAACATATACTGTACAGACCACGGGAATGGGGCGACGTTACTTAGAAACTGGGTAAGTTTTGAGCCTAGTTGTATATTTGTAAAGGCAGAGTTAAAAACCGATCCATTGCCCTGTGAATTTACAGCAACGAAAATCTAACTTTATTCGTCTTCTATCTCTAGACGCTGTTCTTGCAAAGATGTTATTTCCCTCTCTGCAGATGAAACAGAGCAATTACCAGCGCCACAAATCTGCATATAGCATTTATACGTCTGGAAGACCCACAAGCAGCTCCCTCTGCGAGCAGATGCGGTACAGCTGCTTCTCTTTGAAGACAGGGAAAAGAAGAGTAACTCAAGCGTGAATCACATCAGCTCATTCTGTTAACGAGGACACACCCGAAATACAAATCGTGAGTGCTACAGGGAAAACACGATGAGCTGGAGCTGTGGCAGCAATTGCTGGTGGAGGTTTTGGGGATTTACCCCCTTCCCAAGGAGTTCTTTGCACATAATGCAACTGGTCCACTTTAGACCAAGGTGGCATCTCTGTGTGGTATGGAGAGATGAGCTCGAAGGTTGAGTTATGGCTTATCAGCCGAGCCGTAGTAACTGGTTGGACATGTCCTTATCCCCGTTGTGACCTGGAAGTAAAGCGTGACCCATGGCTTCCTCAGCATCCAGAAAGGGCCAGGAACATGTGGTTGGTAGGTACTAAGTCATTGTCACTTGGTTGTTGCAAATGTACACCCAGATATGGGATTCACTGTCAATCCTCTCCTCACCTTGCCCTGCCCTGACGCTAACAGTCCTTGGTCCACTTTCTATAATATTTTTACACCCATGCTGCCTCTCTGCGATGAGGCTTAAAAAGCTATCAGTAACATCTCTCTAGCTTGCTTCACACTGCATCGTTTTTTATTACTGAGGCAGAATGGCTGCTTGACATTTTGATTATTCGCAATAAACAGCAAGCAAGAATCCTAACTATGGGTGAAAACATGGCTGAGACACGGCTGAACTCTGACGTGACTCTCAGCACCAACCTAAAACACATTTTAAGCATTTAACAACAATGAGAAGGCAATGCTTTCTAACAAACACTGAGTAAAGAGAAGACTTGTCTGTCTTCTGTAACCAAAATGCAGCTGCTGTTTGGCCTCTTCATAGAACCATAGAATCATTTACATTGGAAAAGACCTTTCAGATCATCAAGTCCAACCATCAACCTAACACTGCCAAAACCACCACTACGCCATGTCCCTCAGCACTACATCTACGCATCTTTTAAATCCCTCCAGGGATGGCGACTCCACCACTGCCCTGGGCAGCCTGTTCCAATGATTGACAACCCTTTGGGTGAAGAAATTTGTCCTAATATCCAATCCAAACCTCCCCTGGTGCAACTTGAGGCCGTTTCCTGTTGTCCTATCACTTGTTACTAGCAAGAAGAGGTCACCCCCCAGCTCGCTACCCCCTCCTTTCAGGGAGCTGTAGAGAGCGAGAAGGTCTCCCCTCAGCCTCCTTTTCTCCAGGCTGAACACCCCCAGGTCCCTCAGCCGCTCCTCATCAGACTTGTGCTCCAGACCCCTCACCAGCTCCAGTGCCCTTCTCTGGACATGCTCCAGCGCCTCAATGTCTTTCTTGTTGTGAGGCGCCCAAAACTGAACACAGCACTCGAGGTGGGGCCTCACCAGTGCTGAGTACAGGGCGACGATCACTGCCCCAGTCCTGCTGGCCACACTGTTCCTGATACAGGCCAGGATGCCGTTGGCCATCTTGGCCACCTGGGCACACTGCTGGCTCACATTCAGCCTGCTGTCAACCAACACCCACAGGTCCCTCTCTGCCAGGCAGCTTTCCAGCCACTCTGGCCCAAGCCTGTAGCATCCATGGGGTTGGTGTGACCTAAGTGCGGGATGCTTGGCCTTGTTGAACCTCACAGCATCGGCCTTGGCCAAATGAAGCCTCGGCTTCATTTCTTTCTGAACTCCCAGCCCATAAAAATACTGGAGGGATCTGGGGCTTTGGAGCAATTTATTTATCCTACAAGGCGTACATCTCATCAGAGAAATCAATAAACTCATACCTTCTCCAGAGCACCTCAGTGTAAAGCGGAGAATGGTGGCTTCAGTACGTACAGCACAGTATGGGACGTTAAAGCAACGTGCCGTCTGTGGCTCCTTGCATGAGCCGTCCCTTGGTGTTGGCCTTTCATCCCCCGATGGCAGACAAATTCAGTTTGCACCACATCTTCGCAGAGATCTTTCAGATCAAACCTGAAAAACTAGAGCTTTGTTCTGATCCTAAAGACCCTCCGCAGCATATTTGTTAAGAGATAGGTTTTCACCCCACAGCACTGAGACAAAAACCTCTTCAGAAGTCACCGGTGAGCAGCGGGTTATGTTTTCTCCCCTCCACGAGGCTGCGTTTTGGCAGAGCTCCGTGCGTGGCTGCGCGTGTGGAGATACACACACCAGCGTGTAACGCCGACTCCTGTCAGCCCAACCTGCACGGGTGCTTTTGAGAGCTGACTTCCACTTTTATCCTGCTCACCCCCTACAGACTCCTGACTACGCTACGAGGCCTCTGAGTTCATTTTGAGAACAAATATAAAGTAGCTTTATTCCCTATATGCCATGAACCTCCTTTTAATCCTTTTGAGCAGGTACAGGTTCTTTACAATGCGAGGCTGGAAGCGGGAAACCCGTGGTCAAACGTTTTTGCCTCCTCCTAATTTATTGAGGAATGTTTTTGGGGTTGTTTGGGTACAAAGAGCCTCAGTTTCCCCACTTCTGCAAGAAGCAATGAATGTTTGCAAAGCAAGAGATCCTCCAAACTGCAGAAGGGTACAGTATCGTTAAGACACCAACGAACCCCAACTGTGCACATCCAGGGAAGAAGAAAAGGTCAAATGCTGCACCTCCAGCAAACGCGGACAGCAAAGCTGTGACGTGCCACTCAGCAGCCACGGCAACACACTTCACCTTTGGCCTGAAACACAGCTTTGAGGAGCTCCTACTTTATCATTTGTCATTAAAAAAAAAAAAACAAAACAAAAAACCAAAAAAACCCAGGTTGCTCCAAGCCCCGTCCAGCCTGGCCTTGAACACCTCCAGGGATGGGGCAGCCACAGCATCTCTGGGCAACCTGGGCCAGGGGCTCACCATCCCCAGAGTGAAAAATTTCTTCCTAATATCTAATCTAAATCTCCCCTCTTCCAGTCTGAAGTCATTCCCCCTCGTCCTATGTTACGTCTTTTAAGTTTATACTGAACTGAGCAAACACAGCTCCTATAACCAGCCACCCCTTTGCTCTTCTGAAGCTGCACCACCAAATCTCTCCTCTCCAATCCCTGAAACCAAAAGCTTCTAGCCCAAAACTAGACCGCCGTTGAGCAAAGCCTGCCAGTTGCCTCAAAGTTACAAGATTGCTTCATGATGGAGATGATAATCCAAAATGACCACTGTAGTAAATTACCCACTGTCGATCCACTTGTAATTTAAATCCAATCCTGCAGAAGCCAGAAGATAAATGTACTAACCATGGTCAATCAATCTCTCTCTCTATAGAAGTTGTGCAATGTATTTATTTCACGTGAACCTAGGGCAAGTGTACGCTTAGAGGCACTTTCTGCCCAGCTCTGACCATGAGATGAAGTCAAACCTGTAGGATCCCACTGCTTCTTCTGATTCTAACTTACTATAAAAGTAAGGGCAATGCGTTACGTCCCGTGACACTACAACAGGGAACACGATTTCACTACTACCGATGTGTTCGGTACTGTGCAAGGCAGAAAATACATACAGCCTTGCTTAAAAAGCATTATAATTTTAAACAATCTTGACAGTCAATTCTAAACAAATTCCTGCCTATCGCATAGAAATATTGTGGGGTTTCATTAAATGCATATAAAACACTTTAGCATCACGCATCAATAAAGACGTTAACAGAACCATCGTATAATGTCATCCTATTACACAAAGCGATCTGAAATATGAAGTTCACCAACTTTAGCTTTTCGTATTATTCAATCCTATTTCCTTTAATGCCATATTACATTCAGTTTGTTGACTGCCACTGAAATGTAATGATACCCCCCTCAACTTCACATTCTCTCCTGAGCACAGCAGCTTTGTAAAAATTAACTTATTATTCATATTATTTTTAAATCTGATCTGGCGGCACATCCTTTGTGCTCAAACCCCACAGCTCTCAATCTGGCCCCTGTAAAAAGTAACATATGCTGACTATAAATCTTTAAAATGGCTCTATTAATAGAGTAGCTCCGGTGACAGCTTTATAAATGGGCACCATCTTTATGCAAACTGTTTTTTATTAGATTGCATTATAATGATTTGTAATAGGAATGCAAGGATGGCTTTGGAGCGGACGGCGGCGAGGAACAACGCTGACCAGCCAGCGGTTTCAAAGCCCGGGAATTTGGTGCGGCAGATTGCGTGCGCTTCCAACAACAGACACTACCAGATTAGCTTTGCTACACCTCTCTGCTCCTCTGCTTTTCCCAATCACACCGCAAACAGCCCAATATCTGCCTCTGCGTCTGTCAGTCCAATTACCTCCTATTTGCTATGTGCTGACACTCCATTAAATAAGCAGACAGATGGCGCGATCTTTCATTATCATCCAGCTGACTGATTAGCCTCCGGTGTGCGGACGGACAGGGGTACGGCCAATCAGTTATATCAGGGGTTACTCCAAAAAACACATCAGGGCAAATGAAAAGCCCAATCCAAGAGATCGTAACTCCAGGGCCCATCCGGGGATGTCCTGGAGTATTGGGGTTTGATGGAGCTACTCCCTCCAGGAGAACTTAGGGCCAAGTTTAGGTGTCTTGCTATAGACACCCAACTTGAGCATCTCAACGCTGTGGCATCTACAGTGAAGAGCTGACGAATGATTCTGGCTGTCCTCTCTGCAGCAGTTGGCTTTCCTTTTAGCCAATGTGGAGAAATGGCCAGGAGGCCCAGTTCAACCACCAGTTGTAGGATGGTTGCATCCCACAGTCCTATGTAAGCCCGCAGGCCTTGCAAGTGTTTCATAGAATCATAGAATCATCAAATGGTTTAGGTTGGAAAGGATCTTGAAGATCATCGGGTTCCAACCCCCCTGCCATGGGCAGGGACACCTCCCACTAGACCAGGCTGCCCAAGGCCACGTCCAGCCTGGCCTTGAACACCTCCAGGGATGGGGCCTCAACAACCTCTCTGGGCAACCTGTGCCAGTGCCTCACCACCCTTAAAGTGAAAAACTTCTTCCTAATGTTCAATCTAAACCTGCCCTCTTCCAGTTTGAAGCCATTCCCCCTCGTCCTATCACTACATGCCCTTGTAAAAAGTCCCTCCCCAGCTCTTCTGTAGGCCCCAGGCCCCCATCGGCAAATGCAGTTCCACGGACAGCCCTGCTCTCTTCACATGTCTAGACCACTTCCATTTTACAGTAGGAAATAAGACACTATCACCCCAGATATGTGTGGCAGAGCTTAAAGTCCCTCTATCCCAGTCAATGCCAAGTTCATCCCTTAACCTTCCTTTCCACATTTTAATGTTGTACCCTAAGCTGTCAAAGATAGGGCCCTGAAACACATCAGATGGAGCAGAACATCGACCCCAGATAATTTCCCTATACCTATACCTTGCCTGACTTGAGAATCTGCATGGGACAATATTTGGCTAATGAAGGAGGTGTTCCAGTAAGAGCCAAATTCACTGGTGGTGAAAGTCTACTCACACACCATAGAATATTGGCGTCAGTGAAAGAGGTGAATTTTTTAAGTAAGGAAATTGAGGCAAAGAGTAGCCATTGCTGAACACCCAGGAACAGGATCTCACACCCAGAAACAGGATCTGAAGAGCCAGGAACAGGATGTACGTGTGCCACAGGCCTAGAAACGAGAATGTAAAAGCCTTCCTAAGGTCACAGTGTCTCTGTAACCAAGTCATGGGCAGATCCAAGGAACACGGAGACTGCCCAACAGTCAGATCTATTAATGAGGGTATCAGCCAGACCCACACTGCAATGACTTGGGTTCCTCTTCCACCTTCCTCATCACTGAGGATAATGACTTAGTTTGGTAGGATCATGAGACTCCGTGCCATCCTGGTACGAACAGCAACGCGGGTACCACGACCCATAAATGACCCATAAATGCATGCCTGGAGCGAACAGGGGGGTGATTAATTAATGTGCCCAGCCACTTGAAGCAGGCAACTTTAGAGTTCTTTAATGAGGATAACAATTTTATGGTCTTGGTTTGAGGAAAAAAACCACAGTCATTAAGTACATCATCATCTTTTCTAAATTATTCTGTTCCTTACTGATTAGAGAGTAACTATATTCTGCAGTAAGCCCATCTCTGCCTATTCTTTCCCTCTTCTGAGGGCAAACATGATAAGCCCAGGGCCACATCAAAATTAGGAGCAACGAGTAAATAAATACGAAGCCTCCTTTGAAAAATCTTGTTCCTTATCAGGCTGTCGTAATGAATATCTGTTGCTCTGCAAAGGAAACTGAGAAGTGGGGAAAGATGTTGGTTTGAGAGCTGCAGGGAGAGAACTGATATGTTGACCTCCAATAAAAAGATGCGCTCACTCCTCTGGTGCTCCTCCATCAGACCCAGAGGGAGCTCCAAGGAGGTTTCAGCTACTATAGCTAATTCAGCTCCCGACATCTGTCAATTATGGGATCAAATCATGCAAATCAGTGATATTTTTTCTCCACGTGTGCAAGTAACCTACAGAAAACAGAATGGGATCCCTCCTCATTGCCCTGTAGAGCCCAGAGTTGACCTGAGATGCTACTGAGTTGGGTTGGGTTTTAACCATACTCAGTCACACAGAAACTACGAGACAAGAGTACGCACAATACAAATTGCTCCAAGACACCCAGGTAAGGAAGCACACATATATTAAGAACGCAGTCTGAGCACAATTACTTTACTTTCTCACCAATGTTGGGCATGCCACACCACAGAGGAAGCTCCGTGGCTTTCATTCCATGGATCTGGCACCCAGCGTAGCCGCGTCCGTGCTGCTGAACTACAGCTATTTGCACAAGAACGCAATGATCTTGCATATAAATAGCTGCCAGTGTAAAGATATTGCACTTTTGAGATCGAGATTACAAATCAAGCCAGGCGACGTTAAGCTTCACGCAGTTTCAACCTAATCACAAACATTAGTAAGTTGGCAGAAAAACTTAACTCAGTCGGGGCACGCTAATACCGCTCTTGAGGAAGGCAAGAAAAAGTGATCAAAGAACCAGCTGTGCTCCAAGCTCTAGTCGTTAATACGCGCGCACC
The DNA here is from genome assembly GCA_008711295.1 of Anarhynchus alexandrinus. NCBI lineage: Eukaryota > Metazoa > Chordata > Aves > Charadriiformes > Charadriidae > Anarhynchus > Anarhynchus alexandrinus. Next base: position 168,699 of record VUYV01000580.1, on the reverse strand, counting down.
TTGTCTACAGAGCCAGAGCTGCAGAAAAAGAACCAACGGAAAGTTTACCAGATGCCCTTGAAGATGTTTACAGCAGCAAAATTACACCACAATTTCAGTAGCCACCGCTATTTCGCTGGAGGGCGGAGATGAGGCTCAGTGGGCTCGTTTTACAGGGAGAGACGCTTGCAGGACGTGTTTGAGGAAAAAAGAAGCAGCTTCCGGAGGAAATACTGCTGGAAAGCAGGTATCTGAATCGCCTCTGACCATCCACCTCGTTCGGCATCCCGAGTCCGGCCCAAGCTAAGAACTGATGGTTAAGAGGAAAATGGATTTTTATCATAACAGACCTGAGCAACAATGCTGAGCTACCGGAGGCAGCAAATTTGGACAAATCGGATGCTGTACCTCCATTAAGGATCTCATTCCTCTTCTCAAAGGAGTGAAGGTATTTGCCTCAATGTCCCCAACAATTACCAACATCAGGAGTTACATTCTTCCAAAATGAGCTGATTCCCTCTGGGTTTTATCCATGTTGTCCAATGTACGACATTTTTTTCAATTCCTGGTCTTAAAAATTGAAATGAAGAATTACTGACAGATGACGTCTTCTGCCCAGACAGTCGGTTTCTGTCCACAGAGCGATCCTTATAAAACACACATAATTTATTAGCCTTATAAAGTGAGTGAAGTTGCTGTAAAACACAGCATAAACATTTAAGGGCTGTATTGCCCCTGGGAAAACTATTTTCTGACCCTGGTAAAGTCATTTTATGTTCATATGTGTGTCAGTTTTATTATCCTATAATTACTTTGCTCAGATGATACGCAGTACATTAGGAGCAGCTTTCGGTGCTGTAAACATGTAATTGTGTAAGACGGGGCTGTAAGAACAGTCTGAGGCACACTACGACTCCTGATTACAGATTATCAGATCAAAGGACCCATGTTTTTCCCTGCCCACGGAAGGGGGGGTTGGAACTTGATGACCTTCAAGGTCCCTTCCAACCTAAACCATTCTATGATTCTATGTTTTAGAGTGGGACAAAATTATCTTTAGACACAGGCACAGAAGAGGAGAACTCAACGCAGCGTATTGACTGGACACGCTCCTTACCAAGCTCACGAATCAGGGCTGGAAGGGGCCACTACAATGTTACTGAGGTTGTAGAGCCTTTCCATCCCACGATGTGGGACACAAACTGGCCGGCAGTGCTAACGGTGACTCTGTGGATGGCTTCGTCCTCCATAAATCGATGCTGGCAAACGCACAGGTTAAATCACTTTCGATGGCATAGAGTGATGTGAATTGCGCTCCTCTGCGACGTTATGCACTGAAAGAGGAACGCTCCTCTGAAACACGTATAAAATTACAGCAAGATGGGGAAACTCCCGTGTATGACTGCAGGGGAATTACACTAATTAAGGATATGTAACAGATGGGCTGATAGAACAGGCTTTCATCTGTGGTGATCCCAGCCTGCCCCACCAGCCAGCACCACTCCAGTTCAAACGGGACGGCAGCTTTCTGGTATCTCATCTTCCCAGCTAGAAAGCCTACTGTGATGGGTTCCGGTGTTAACACTCAAAATCTTATTATTTGCAAAAGGGACACCCCACATGCACAGAGCCAGGCAGCTGTTAGCCTAATTAACTCTTCACTATCTATCAAACTATGGCAAAGAGTTCTTATTAGTCCACTTACAATAACACTAACGCAGGGCCAGCGCAAAGCTTGAGGTCTTCCGCTGCGGATGGCAAAACCCACATGTTTTTTGGGCTACGAGGATGTTTCGTACAGCAATAGGAGCAGGCGTTCTCCCAGGCTGAATTCAAAAGTCACCCCGTAAATAAAGCCCCATGGTTGTGTTTATATCCCTCCAAGGCACGACAAACCTCAGAGCACGTCCTGTGAGCTTGGGAAGACGAAATAGGTGGAAATAAATACTGAGAACCATGAAGATACCATTCAGCAGCAATCTTACAAAATATGACTACGTTTTTCTGATATAAAATCATACCTTTGTGGTTACCTGCATTGTAAATTGCGCTCTCACAATTTTTTAATTATCAAAAATAGGAAAAAACGTGAGTACAACTATGGGAAACGTAGCAATGCAGATTCTGCAACTTCATGGAGAGGATGAATGTTGCAGCAGTTTTATTTTGGATTTTTCCCACAAATTTTATTTTCCGGCATTGTAAAAAATGCACCAAGAATCAGGATCCTAATACTTGTCCTATCTCAGCCAGCCTGTGTGAATCATTTCAGTCCTCTGCATTTTATCTTCTTCCTCGAACTAATAATATGAATAGCGCTTGAATGCTGTGAATAATTTATTATTATTCCAAATTTATTATTATGCCAAATTTATTCTTATGCCAAATTTCTTCTTGTAAAGAAACACATTTTCAGGATATATTGATTTTAGGCGTCATGTACAAGACAACTTAAAGGAGCCCTAATTCAGAAAGTACCTAAAATTTACTTTTGGAGAATGAAGCTTCCTGGGCAAAACATCATCAACTAAAATGCCCCAAATCATCATTTGCATTTGAAAATATTTATTTTAAAGCATTCTGATGGCCATATTGTGATGCAGAAAGCTGTTTTCGAAAAGATGGCATTTGCACTTCATCCTCTGCAGCCGTAAGTCTTATCGTACTGCAAAAATATCCGGGAATTTATTCTTGTACCCCAAAGAGCCAGATTATCAGTACTGATAAAATCTTTAACCCAGTACTGCTGGAAAGATGAGACACTTTCCCTACATTCCTGTGCCAGCACGCATCACCTGTGACCTGAAGAGGACACCTTTTGGGTGGGGAACTGGGGGTGTTCAGCCTGGAGAAGAGGAGGCTGAGGGGACACCTTCTCACTCTCTAGAGCTCCCTGAAAGGAGGGCTAGTGAGGTGGGGGCTGACCTCTTCTCCAAAGTAACAGGCGATATGACAAGAGGAAACAGCATCAAATTGCACCGGGGGAGGTTTAGAATGGGCGTTAGCAAAAATTTCTTCACCAAAAGGGTTGTCCAACATTGGAACAGGCTGCCCAGGGCAGTGGTGGAGTCACCATCCCTGGGGGGATTTAAAAGACGGGTAGATGTGGTGCTGAGGGACATGGTGTAGTGGTGGTGTTGGCAGTGTTAGGTTGATGGTTGGACTTCATAGAATCATTAAATGGTTTAGGTTGGAAAGGACCTTGACGATCATCGAGTTCCAACTCCCCTGCCATAGGCAGGGACACCTCCCACCAGCCCAGGTTGCCCAAGGCCACCTCCAGCCTGGCCTTGAACACCTCCAGGGATGGGGCCTCAACAACCTCTCTGGGCAACCTGTGCCAGTACCTTACCACCCTTAAAGTGAAAAACTTCTTCCTAAAGTGAAAAACTTATTCCTTGATGATCTTAAGTTGACTTGATGATCTTCTTGACTTGATGATCTTAAAGGTCTTTTCCAACCTAGAGAATTCTATGATCTATGATCCATGAACCCTCCTGCTAAAACTCTCAACTGGGCGCAGTTGTAGTCTCAGAGATGCCTCAGCCCAAGACTTTCCTTTGTGTTCCTCCAATGCTGCCTTGATTAGATTCCTTATGTCCGTACTGGAAGACATATTTCTTCTGCCTGGAAGTCTTGCTTTCCACCCCTGCAGTCATAACCAAGCACACATGGCTGCTGGTGCTTGATTTAGCACAATACAGCGGCCAAGGTGGGACTGCTCTCACTGCGGAGGAGCAATTTCAGATTTAAGAGCTGCATTAGCAAAACACACGTTATTTAGCCAGTTGGCCAAACGTCTCACAACACGCAAAGTCTTCCAGGACGTTCAGTGTCAGCACTGATTTAACACAAATGGGGTGTTACGGTCTGCCAGGGGCTGGTGGTGCCAGTTCTTCAGCAAGTGGAGAGATGGTCAAGAAGCACCGAGAGGGAATGGAGTAGAGGACAGGATCTTGTGTTAGTGGCCGTGTGCTACACTGAAGCATTAACTTAACACTTAAACATTCATGTAAACACAGAAAAAAGAGATCATAGAATGGTTTGGGTTGGAAGGGACCTTTGAAGACCATCTACTTCGCACCCCGCTGCTGTGGGCAGGACAGACGAGCGCTGCCCCTGTGCTAAGTGAGACTCCAGATATCTCAGAAGGTCAAGGTGACATCTAGCTAGTCCTGGCATATCCCTGAGGATCACAGCCCCTTCATTGCCTCCTGTCCTCGCACCCCCTGGCTAAAGCCATAGCTTCAGAGCGTAGCTTAGTTCCCCACAACTTGTTTCTGAGTCATCTTGGACCCCGAACGGCACTGATGTAAAATGCTGATTGCAGAGAGCTTTGCAATTTTTCAGGACTCTGTTCCTTATGAATACAGAGAATTTTATACAGAGAGAAGCACAAAGATGCTTTTTTTCACCCCACTGACATGAGTTAATCCAGATGAAGGTGTGTGGAGGGGTCAGTTCTGGAGATGCTCTTTCTCACCATTTCATTCCAGATTAGTGGAACCACTTCAGTTCGGGGAAGGGGATGTGTCTACGCACTAAATTAGTTGGGTTTTTTTGTTTTTTTTTTCCTTTTGAAAACCAGAACGATGTCTCCAAAGCTAAACAACTGGATCATGTTTGGTCTGTGTGAAGTAGCACAGACCCAAAAAAGGCAAGTAGGTGTTGGCCCAAACTGAAGTCCACTAGTAGAAAACAACTACAACGGCTGCAGCATCTATAATATGATCTAATGTTAGCAACCTGACTATTTTTATAGGCAAATCAAAACAAAAAAAAACCCAACACATGGGATAATACACTCCTGCAGTCTGCCAGATCTCCCACAGGCTCTCCCTTGGACATCAAAACTGATGACTGGAGCAGAAGCCACTCCAAAAATAATCCCATTTATTCCCTCCAGCCATTAAGAAGAAGAAGAGATATTGTTTTAGATCAGGCATGAATAAGGGAAAAAAAAAAGAAGTTGTGGTATCATGATTTGTTCCTTTAATATTTATCCTAAATTAAATGTTGCTATTAGGTTTATGTACACGGCACCATAGCTGGACTTGACAACTCTACAGACGTACAATATGGCCTGTCATAAACATGAGAGAATGAGTCAGACTCAAATGAAATCAATCTAAAAAGTTTAAGAATTAAAAAATAGGCTTTGTTTTCATTTGCTTTCCTATTTATGAGCCTTTAGGGTTCCTCTCACTCAGTTTCAAGCTGACTTCCGTACGCATAGAGACCAGAAAACAAGGAAGACGACACAAACCCATCCCTCTCTCTCCCAAATTCCTAGATGAGGAGTTGGTGGTGTTAATGCAAACCCATACCACAATGCCTGTGAGCAGAAGACATCACCTGGCTCGTTGTTGCTGAAGAAGGCGAAGATCTGCCTCGTGCCCTGTAGGTCCACGCCAACACAAGCACATCCCAGCAGGACTTTGACTTTCCCTCTTTTTTAAAGGGGATGGTTTTGCCCACCCACACACAGACCAACTCTCAGTGCGCAAAATCACTGTTTTGTACCTTTCATTTGTTGCTTTTGAATTATGTTCCGGGGTTTTTTTCATCATCATTTCCAATTTGGCAAGATTTTTTCTATTCAGAGCCCATGCTTCAACATCCGCATAGTCCTTTCTGGGTTGGCACTGCCCGATTCAAAGAACCTAAGCTCTGAACGACAATCAGCCCTCTGAATTGCCCCCCAAATTTTCTCAGACCATATATTTTTAAATGAGTGTGTCTTGCCCCAAGAATGCATGATGCCCAGACACCAAGAATACAAGAGAGCCCATAGCCGCACTTAATGAGCTGATTACTCATTTTTGCTGGAAATAGGGACAACCTTATCTGTTCCTATCTTTGCAGCTCCTGGGATTTCTTAGCTTTTGGATTCAGGGGTTTTTCTCTTCTTCTTTTTTTTTTAAAAAAAATTAGAGTAATAAGGGATAATTTCCGCAATGAAACCACACAGAGCATCTGTGGGCATGAAATAGATGTGGTACATACTAAAGCTTAACTTAAATCTTTACCTAACACTGTACAAAGCAGACTGAGATTTGCAATCTCCTTTCCCACAACTGCAGGTCACCATTGCTTATCTGCACATAAACCGGAGTTGTCCTGCCTAAAGTTGTTTTTGCTGCATCTGGGCAGTGGGGTGCATCCTCTCATCACAGCGTGCACGTGGAGAGGAAGGGTGAGCTCATGACATCTTGGACCATGGCACAGTTCCCGATGAATCAAGCAGGAGAAGAAAAACAGTTTAGAAGGAGAATCACAGAATCACAGAATGGTCAGGGTTGGAAGGGACCTCTGGAGCTCCCCCAGTGCCACCCCCTGCCAGAGCAGGGGCACCTCCAGCAGTGGCACAGGACGGCGTCCAGGCGGGTTTGGAATGGCTCC
>VUYV01000580.1:129890-162137 GCA_008711295.1 Anarhynchus alexandrinus | reverse complement strand
AGAGGGGGAGGACGACCTCCCTCGACCTGCTGGCCACACTCTTCTTGATGCCCCCCAGGATGCCATTGGCCTTGGCCACCAGGGCACATTGCTGGCTCATGGTCATCCTGTTGTCCACCAGGACTCCCAGGTCCCTTTCCACAGAGCTGCTCTCCAGGAGGTCACCCCCCTCTCCAAGAAGCAGCTTGGGAAGAGAGTAATTGGAGAGGAAAAGTACATGGCTAAATAATTCAAAAGAGTACAGCTTGTACCTGGCTATTGAACATAACTCTGATGTCATTATCATCCGTTTACTTCAGCGGTGTGTCTTTAGGATCCCAGGTAAAAGGGATACCAAAGAAAACAGGGGAAAAAAAAGCCAACTCAGGTTAAGGTAAAGCCTTGAGTGCTTCAAACTTAAAGTGCAGTTACAGCCAGAAATCCTCCTGCCTGATAAAGCACCCCCCTCCAACTCAGTAGATCTCATCTTTATCTTACAAGTCCATAAACCTGCTTAATCTTTGAAAAGAAACTTTCATCTCTATTTGCCCAGGTCCAAGATGGATAGAAAATGTGGTAGGTATCTTCCACTTAGAGCAGCTTCGAAATTACAACTGTATTATCAATATTCCTAATGGTTAAAAAGTGAGAGAGAGAGAATAAAAACTTTATTCTCAGGTGTCTCAGGTATTTTTGAAGCACCAGAAGTTAAAAAAACCCAAACTTTTTACATGGAAATAGGGTACTTTGATAGGGAATCCTTCCAACGGGATGAATTTGATAGTCCATGTCGTAGGGGTGGTTTTTTTGCATACAAATTCTTCATTTATCTGTCTAGGAGGAAACATCAACTTGAAAGCAATCTACTTTCAAAATACATTTCCTTAGTTATGCTTCTGATGTCAACAAAAATGACTTAAGAGAAGTGAGAGAAGGAGAGAAAATATCTAATTACTTGTCACCACTTCGTACTGCTTATTTGTGCTCCTCAGGCTTTGTAAAGAGAATATATCTATTCATTTCAACTTTTATCTCCCTGCAGTCGCACCCTTTAGCACTGACGCATAAACAGTTATTCTCTTTGGACCACTGTCCAAACAATATATGCAGAACACCTAAACCCCCTATACATACTGCTTAAAATAAGCATGCAGAGATTACAAACACATGTACACACACACATATGTACACACAGTTTCACCTCCTTGAGCACAACAGGCTTTTTTTTAAAAAAAACCCTTACATTTTGGGTCTTAAGAACTTGAAGCAGGAACACACTTACCAGCCTACAACTCTTCCTACCATCAACCACGCTCAAGCGGGTTTGAAACAGCTTTTCTGGAGCAGTTCCACACTTGAGCTCCTCTAACACTCGGCAATGCTCTCCTCCCTTTCGTGGGATGTTTTAGCCTTCTGACTTTTACAGCAGATGCGTTTAAGACGCCGTGATGTCATTTAATTACAGACTTAGGGAAGAAGGCTGAAAGCTTTACGACAGCCAGGCTGTGCTGTCAGCTCTCCAGATGGAGTCACCAACTATGCCATATTGCTCCCACAGAAACTCCGACGAGGGGAAAAGGGGGGACTGGAAAGAGGAATCCAACAGCTCACTGCTCCTTGGATTTTTCCTCTTTAACATTCGCATGCAGAGTTCAGCCCCCGATGAAATAATAGCTTAAGATTAGTCTCTTCTCAGTTCCTCTCTCTCTCTCTATATATATATATTTACACACAGATACACTTATCAATGTAATCGTAATTGCACAGATAGCAAAGCAGAAGTACACAGGCAGCAGCAGACAGGCCTACGTAAAGCTTTAAATAAACGCAAGATTCTGCCAATTCTATGTATTCGCCAATTTATACACATATTTTTGTATCGCAAATCCACATTATTTGAGATACGCTCCACCTAAGTAGCTACAGATCAGCTTATCTTTAAAAGCCAAGCGTGCGACTCTGGAGACATGCAGTTTCCAGTAGAAGCATTAAATAGAAGCAAAAGTGGAAAGAAACAGGATGCAAAGCGATGAAAAAGAAGAAATAACAGAGTGACAATATAACATGAACTTGCTGGTCATGACAACGGAGGAAAAAAACAAAGAAGAGATGAGGGAGAAAGGGGCTGGCGATGAGGGGAAGGTATTCGGTGCCTTTGTCTTTCCCGATAGATCCATCACCTGTGAGAGGGATCCCTGAATTTGTCCCTCGGCATGGCTGTACAATAATATCAATGGGAGAAAGAAACAACCTATTCATCATCGAAATCCTCCATCCAGCAGTAAGCACAAAATACAGTCCTCCAGCCCAGCGGGTATCAAACCAATGGAGATATTAAAGGGACACGATGCTGGACCTGCGAGAAGGGGACCGAGGAGACAGAATACAAAATATAGAGTATATCAAAACAACCGGATAACAACGCCGTGAGAAGCAAATTCTCAACTTCTCCTACCCCCCTCCAAAAAGCGCACACCGGTGTTGAGCAAAACGAGCTGAACGCTGAGGCCATGCCGAGCTCAAGGATGCTCCAATAAAAAAAAAAGAGCTGCAAAAGTTTAAGACCCAACTAACGAAATCAGCCTCAACTGTGAATCCTGGAGGTGTGGTGCACCTCTCAATTTCCTATGAAAAGAATTTGGATCTGGTTTGAGTTTTGGGTTAAAGCAACAGAAAAGAAAACTTTCTGCGTTCCTTTAACCATTTCACTCATCCCGGCTTTAGGATCACCGTACGGTGCATTGAAAGTAATGGATTTATAGCTTAACAGAAGACACGTTCAGCATTAAAAAGGCACTGACACTTGATCTCAATCCAAAACAATCCTCATCACTCTTTGGATTTACAAAGCCTTGTGTTGACAGTAGAGTAGTGTCTGCATGAAGTCAAGAAAAGTTAATTAAAAAATAATAATGTCCCTCGTATTTTATCCCTCTCGCTGCTCTCTTCTTTCACCTCCTTCTTTTCCTATGACCTTAAAGAACTGAGGACCCCAAAATTAAGTTAATGAGAAAAAAGAATGTTTGAAGTCATACAAGAAAAGGAATGCTCAGGAAAAAAAAAAAAAAGCTGTTTATTCCATTATTCCATCCTCTGAACAAAAACTGATCATACAATTAAGTCTTCCTTGCTGATGAGAACTGACACACATTGGAAAAAAACTGTAAACGTCTTCTCAGCACTTGGCCAAATCTCTAATTTGATTTGAAAGGCTGTTTGATAAAGATGGAAAGAAAAGGATTGCAGAACATACCTACTTTTGGGAGACCCAAACTCCACTCCCACCCCAGGGCTCCCGGGCACGGTGCAGCAAGAGCAGTCGCACCGCGGTCACCCTTTCCCACGTCGGCTCTGGGAATCAACCCATGACAAGTCTACCCAAAGACTGACGACAGCAATCATTAGAAAACTACTTCGTTAGTTCGGTGTCATCCCTTAGACTGTTCCTTTTCACCAAAACTGCTCTTCTACCAGAACCCAAGCAAGCAGGACCCGGACATTATGAGATGGGTTTCCAGGAGGTGCCAGCACTGTTGCGGTTCACTCTGGGAAAAACAAGCCTTGGAAATAGAAATTAAGGGGAAACTACACAAACATGTACTTAAATCCAGCTGGGACTGTGGTTTGCCGCTACGATTCATGGATCTAGCTGAATTTGAAAGTAGCCACATAAAGCTGGTTACATCCTAAGTTTAACCATACCCCTCTCTAACTAATTACTATGTTGCCTTTATTTACAACCTCTCATAAACATATAAAACACAGGGAAATAACAAAACCTAGGTAAATACCAATAAATGTTATTTCATAGAATCACAGAATCATCTAGGTTGGAAGGGACCTTTAAAATCAAGTCCAACCATCAACCTAACACTGCCAAACCCACCACTAAACCATGTCCCTCAGCACCACGTCTACATGTCTCTTAAATACCTCCAGGGACGGCGACTCCACCCCTTCCCTGGGCAGCCTGTTCCAATGCTTGGCAACCCTTTGGGTGAAGAAATTTGTCCTAATATCCAATCTAAACCTTCTCTGGTGCAACGTGAGGCCATTTACTCTTGTCCCATCGCCTGTTCCTTGGGAGAAGAGACCGACCCCCCCCGCCTCACTACACCCTCCTTTCAGGGAGCTGTAGAGAGCAAGAAGGTCTCCCCTCAGCCTCCTTTTCTCCGGGCTGAACACCCCCAGGTCCCTCAGCCGCTCCTCATCAGACTTGTGCTCCAGACCCCTCACAGTTCCATTGCCCTTCTCTGGACACGCTCCAGCACCTCAATGTCTTTCTTGTTGTGAGGAGCCCAAAACTGAACACAGTACTCGAGGTGGGGCCTCACCAGTGCCGAGTAGAGGGCAAAGATCACTGCCCCAGTCCTGCTCACCACACTGTTCCTGATACAGGCCAGGATGCTTTTTCAATAAAGGGAAAAGCTGTTTATTGCTTGGAAAGCCATTCCAGCAGTATTACCTTCTTGCAGTAATGGCTCCACCTGTGTGTGATGTTCTGTATTGGCACACTTTTGAAAGCAGCTGATCTACCACTAGTTAAGATGTCTCAGTGCACATACATACCTTATTACTCTCTGAAATTTTAGAAAGACCCTGTCTTAAAAATGTTGCATAAAAATCCCTATACTAGTCCCAGCAGTATTCCCTCCCCTCATTCCATCCCTTCCCCCTAAAAACCTGAGTAATTGTATGAAGTGGTCTAGTTTTGACCACCAGATCAACATTCTTTTCTGATTACCAAACCAGAGAAGACCACGTTGAACGAAACCCAGTAGCATTGTTTAAGCTGATTCACAATGATCAAGGAGATCCACCAACTACACAGCTCAGTTTTCATTCCATTATGGAAGATGCTTCGATTGTACATGGTTTCTCTGGAAAGATTCAACACGAACTTCAGAACATAATTACAGATGTATCCGTGTTACGTTTGACTGAGCAAAGTCCTTATGAACTTCTACAGAGACGCAGAGAATACATCTATTTGCCAGACAGGGTTTCTTCAGCAGATAAAGACTTTTATGAAGACCAAACCATCACGCATTCAGCAAAGCGGAAGGAAAAACTAAGATCCTTGAACCTATTCCTGACCTTTACCACTGTACTACCTGACTTGAACGAGTTGTTGAGTGGGATTCCCTATCTGTAAAACGTGGGCGGTAGTTGCCTGTTTTCCAAACCGTCTTACGAATTAATGACTGTTAGAAAAACTAATGAATGGACGAAATCCAGAGAATGATCCCACACAGAAGAGATGCTAATCACTGCCCAAAATAAGAAAAAAAAGCAAAGACAGAAGCACGGATGACCCAGCACGTCCCCTTATAACACCACACTTGTCCAATAACAGGCACCTGACCAGCAGGGAACCGTCACTGGAAGTCTTGTTACCTCAGAAACGCACAAACCCTCATCCTTCTCCCCAACCTTTATCTTCTGGAGTCTACACTTGTGATTGAACACGCGCACCTCGAGCGCGTTGCACGCCTGTGCAAGAAACTGCAGCTTCAAAGCCAGATAATTAGCAAATTCCTACAATCGCAATGTAACTGATGGCACACTCAAGCCCGAGTTAGAGGGTGGGCAAGGATGACATCCCCACGATGCAGACCCCTAGCTCCCTAGGCTAGAAACTCCCTTTGATTTTGGAAATGAAATCCACGCACACTTTCGCACGAGGCCGGACAACAGACAACTCCCGATGTGCACTCAACAGCACTCATTTTCATACTGGTTCTTGACAGCAAAAAACAGGGCTAAGATTTCTTGCATTATTTTACACTTCTTTTTTTTCGAATAAAGCCCCAAGAGGACGGTGATGAAAGAGTACACAAGGATGAGAGGATGTTGAACAGTCCCAAGAAAATCAATTTCCAGCTGCTGTTTTCGTTATTCAGATTTAAGAAAAAAAACCCACCCCACACAGACAGGATTGTAGGTTTGAGCTATTGAGAAACCAGAGACAAAATGTGAAAGTCGGCAGCATTGAGTAAACTATTAAAAAATATCAATTTATAGACAGGGACATTAAATATTTTGTATTTAAGCTTTTTGCTTGTACAGTAAAAATGGCAACTGGATATAAATTTCACGGTCTTGAAAAAGCAGAGGCTTGTAGCCTACAAAAACAAAATTATAATGCAACTTTGGAATGGAAATTTAAACTCCAAAGGTAATTTTCCATTGACAGTGCTCACTGATGCATGAATTATACTCTCAGGGATGCGTAAATAGGATTTGTTTGATTGCTTTATCATCCCTCCATTATATCAAATCTTCTAAAGCAGTGGGAGACATCACAGGGCTGTTTGTAGATTCCTTGTTTGAAGACACAGTGGGGGCAAAACTGTATCACTCCTGTTGAGGAACGGGGCCTGACCATGAAATCATAATTAATGCCATAACAATCTACTTATAAGTCTCTGAAGCAGCCAGGATGGGGATAAATTAGAAGCAAAATATTGTTAGCATTTTATTTAAATTAAATTAAAAAAATCTGACATGACAGGAACCATATTACAGGCTAATAAGGGATTAGATGAAGCAATTACAGCAAAGGGTTCTTCTTTTTTTTCCCCCCCGATGATGCAAAAAGACACAAGCTTTGTCGACATCACTGCTTTGAAGCTGTAATTCCAAATTTTCTGGAGTAGCACGACACCCGCCAAAAGTTGTAGTTTTCAAGAGAGTGCCTCAAGTTTAGAAGTCCAACCAGGTGAATTACCCTGCCCTAAGCCCCCAAATTCCTAGCAGAGACTTTCCAGTGCAGCATCGTACAGATCCAGATATGATTTCCACGTTGTTGTTGAATCACAACAGAAAGTGGTCAGTGTGGGAAGGAAGAGTTCGCAAAACAACCAGGAGGAGAAAACACTTTGCAGCTGTCTACATACTACGGCAATAGAAAGAATCAAGTGTCTGCCGTGACCTTGGCGAGGGGAAAGTCAGACCGGAGAGCAGAGAGGGCTGTTCTCACCTGGGAAAAAAATGAATGGTGTAACTGGCTTTACTAGAAAGGGGTTTATTCAGTGATGATTGCAAAAAAAACCCCAAGCAAACCAACAACCTCCCTCTCTCTAGGATTCCTCCACTTACATTGTGCAAAGCAACTGAGGGTGACGAGTCACTCTGAGCTTCACTTCAAGAACTATCTGAAGGCCATGCTGGTGTCCTCCAAACACCAACTGAAGATAACTTTTGTTCCACCAAACCTTTATTATCGATGCTAGCATACAAACCAGACAAAGAGCTCGTAGCTCTTAGCTCAAGTAAGTCAAGGAGGAAAAAAATATGCATAACCTAAATCCAAGGCAACATCGTAAATGAAGGCCTTTCAAGGACAGACTTCATTTGAAAGCCAGGACTTCCAAATACAGTGGGTAGCTGAGCAATGGGCCAATACATCAATAATTAGTGCACCAATCTAGAAACCACGATGATGATGATCTTCAGACTCCACGATGCTTTTGCTGGAGCTATTGTGGTACACAGGTCCTTGGTCTTGCCTGCCCAGTGGATGGGCATTATAGTACCTCAGCAACACAGCTTCCAAAATCACAAGGTGGCACGTGGTGCCTCCTGCTCTACTGGAAAAGGCCAGAGATACATGATGGGCAAAGAGGATGGACACTTGATGTTTTATTGAGAAGCTTTCCGAGTTCTTGAATGCCAATATGGATGGCTCATAGCTCCTGAACATTGATATTGACTGTCTTTGCACCCTGGCCAGGACAAATAAGATTTGTCCAAAATGTTGTGCTACATGGGAACATAAGCTCTGAGACCACAACGTGGTCCAACTGTCCATGTACAATCCCAGAAATCTGGCGCTCTAACTCAGATGCAAATAATTCTCTTCCAGTGTTGCGAGAACTCAACTGATTTGCACCTGGTTCTCCATCAGGAAAAGGAGAACTACACTTAGCTACCTCCATGAATCCTGCCAGATCAGTTAGTTGGTTTCTCTTCCTTACCTGTGAGGCCTAACAGTATCTAAATAGCCACAATATTTATCCTCAAACCACCCTGTGATCTATGGAAACTAACACCCTCACTTTACAGACCAGGAATCGAAGGACACATACGCGAGCAGAAAGACTGCAGAGAGGACCACGGGGAGAGAAAGAGGTGGAAAGAAGAGAACTTGGGTTTACATTACAGATACTCTGAAGCCAATTTTCCTGAAGCATCACAGTGAGCACCAGAAATTGCTGGGAATCAGGATTCTCTGAATTATATAAAAAGCTTGCGGGAGTGATGACTGAATTGCCTCCTTCTAAGAGCTTGACCCACATCTTCTAAGATAATGACTACCCAATGGTGGAGGAGGAGAGGAGCACCACTGGAGGAGACCGGCAGGATTGGACATCTCTTGTATGTTATAAGGCTCCCTGACAAGTGATCTTTGAGAAAGGCCGGAGATGGGAGGAACTGGGAGATGTTCCTCCATGCTAGCCCAAAACCATACCCGCACATATACACACCGTGTTGAGCACGGAAGGAGTTACGGTCCTGTGTCACGGCACGCGGGGAAAGGCTACGTTAACTGTCAAACGACCGTCTCACATATTCATAGTTAATTCTGGCAACCGATTTCAATTAGGGCAAGGAGGGGGGAGGGAGTTCTTCTGTCCTTCACGTTACCAGACATGTATTAGGAATGACAGCCTATGATTGCTGCAGACAGCATCTAATTAACTGTCATTATAAAACACATGTCAAAGCCCGGGGCCTATGCTGGATCCGCTGTCTAATTTAGCTCCCGAATATTAAAAATCCCCTTGAAACAAGCTGGTGAATGAATTTTGTTGTCGTATTAAACATTCCCTACCCCCACCCCCCCCCATTCCTAAAGCCTCCTTCCTCTTTGGTACTCAGGATTTGGAATAAATGATGGATTAAAACTGTTTCTTTTCTTCCTCCTCACTGTAGTCAGCCTTAAAGAGAAGGATTAGAACACAAATAAGACATGAAAGTGGAAGCTGTCTCCAGAACTATTAGATGACTAATGGAACAATTATATCTAAACAACCACGACAATTACTTGTGGAGCTTATTTTTTCTGTAGCGCCGCACAAGCCAGACCTTAGTTCTCTTTTCTTTTATTAATTAGAGCAAGCATAAATTAATCCATCGCCGTTTCTGCAAGCATTACGTGCATGGGGAAGCACAGCGGAGGAGCTGGATGGAAACCTCTTCATTAAATTCCTGGTGACTTCTACCCCTTTGCTGCACAAAGTCACCCAACCTAAGAAGATGACTGTCAGCATGGAGGCAGGCATGAATTTAGCGGGGTAAAAGGGAAGGGACACCGGCCAGCTCAGGGGATTTTAGTCCCTCCTTTAGCACAACTCGATACAAGCAGTTTATTGTGGATTGACACGCGAGCAACCTGCTATCCATACCCGATTTTGGAGAACACTCCAAGAACGCAATGACTCTAGTGACGTAACACTGGAGTATGGGACCTCACGAAATCTCGTGCTTTAAGAGCAGTCAGTCTTCATTTGGAAGCTTTTTTTTTGGGGATAAACCCATTTACAAGTGGCATTTCTTGATTCAACTGGGAGGTGTATTTTGATGTTGGAGTCCACCTTAGCGTTAACAGCACAACCTGCCTGGAGAAACACAGGCATTTCCTGAGCGTATGGGGTATTACTCCCAGAATCCCAGACAAATGACATATTCTGGAATTGTACTCTATCCGTTTAACTTTTTAGAGAAACCGCTCATTTTCCCTGAAGGCTGCACAGTGTAGACCTTCCTTTCCCAGTCACAGGTTACAGCCACCAGGAGAAAATGAAGAGCTGATTATTCCCCGTAACAATACCTAAAAGGTTAGGAAACGACCTTCACTGTGAGGGCAGTCTGATTTTGGAATGAGATGCTCCAAAACCACGAATATTTCTCAATTTAGCCTTCCTTCTCTTTCCCAGAGGTAAAAAATTGACCGACGAGAACAGTGTCATTAGAGGACATTATGATAATGCAACAAAAAGTGTGCAGAAAATAGCTCCTCGTATTAAAGTCTTATTGTCATAATCTAAAGGGTCTATGTGATCACTGCCTCAAATAACTAGATTTTCTCTAACTCTGCTTAAGTGGCTATAACATGCATTACCTGGGACAAAATCGGATAACGAACCCAACAAACGAGCCGTTTTAACATTACACCTTTCCCTTGAGGAAAAAACTGAGCTTTTGCCGTGTGGAAATGCACGGAATACGTCCAAACGTGCTTTCTTTACAGAAATGTTCAATACTTTCCCCGCTCCACAGGATGGTGTAACGCGCCCTAGCACCGCAGTGCATTTCAGGTGCTCGCAGCCCCGTTTGCAGAAAAGGAATGAAATTCAGACACAGCCTCAAGGCAGAACGGAAGATCCAATCTATGAAAAATACCAACTCAGGGGATATCAGAGAGTCCATTAATCATTAAAGCGTGAAGTTCCCTTGCTCCGCATCTCTGTTTGGTGTTTGTAAATATACTACCTTGCTATAGTTAAAGCAGGATATAAAAAGCAGCTATAGTGCCCCATGGGCTGATACTGAAGAGCGTGATTTCCTAGATCCAACCTACGTGGAATCTCTTAGCGCTTGCTCCAAACAGCGTTACGACAGACGCTATCCTTCTGCATCTGCTCTCGCAAAAGAGCCTTGCAAACTCCCCGTTCTTGAGGCAGAAGCCCAGAGATATTTTCCAGCCTCCAGAGCTGTGATTTAAATGAATTTCCATCTCCTTCAGCCTGCTGAAGATGCTGCGTGAAGGATGGTCTTGCTGTTATGGGACCAACCCAAGAGGTCAGCCACCTCTGTTCAACTCTCTCATCTACGCAGATACTGGTAGGCAAGACATTATTTTAGATGTCTGTATGTTGAAAAAGGCCAAGAGTACAGCAAATGAAGGCACTATAAGTACTTTACATAAGGTTGTGTGCCTAAAACCTTCAAGTTAAGTATCTTCTCTTTAAAAGCTGAGTTCTTTCCATGATAAACTGTTTGGTTATGCCATGTCAACAAAAGGAAGGAAAGTAATATTTAGACAAAGCACGAAAGGTAGAAAGACATTCACAGAAGTGCTATTCCTGGAAGAAGGTTTCAGGCTTTGAAAATAGAACCGGGAGGTTTAGTCCTGAGACAGGTAAAGAATTTACAGTCTCCTTGGGATTTTTTAATTTCTGGAAACTATCAGATAATACAGGTTTTTATCTGCCTTTTTAGTTTCTGTTCTCTGAAAGGAAACACATCTCTGTGTTTCCACTTCACAAAGCCTGACTCATGTTCCCTCACTCATATATTTCATCTTATATTTGACTCTTATTTATTTATTTTCACCCATATATTTAACTTTATTCTCTGACTCTCTGCTGTTATCAAATTAGCAAAGATCTCCGAGTCAAAAACGTTTCTACTCCTTTGCTAAGCACAAGCCATCAGAGCTGAACTCTCCCCAGTGCAAATCAAAGACTCCACACGAAAGCCATGGACCCACCAAAGTTGACTGGCATTTTGCAATGGACTTCAGGGGAAGGAGGACTTAAAACTATAAAATCTGGTTCTTCACCCCAGTTTTATTCATGTGTAGTGCCACTAGTAGCTGAGATTTTCATCATGGATAAGAAAGACAATTTCAACCCTCTTGAGAGCTTTGTGAAGTGCCAAGGGCAGGTGGGATGGCTATTTTAGCAATTCAGTCAACCAGTGTACGGGTTGGCGATGGTTGTGAGAAGCTTTGACCTGGTTACTACCTGCTCTGGGACGTGTTCGCAGTCACTGCCTTGTGAGGGTACCATTAGCAGGTCTCCACCAAAAAAAGTCTTTATCATCTTTATTTAGTTTTTCCTTCGTGCTGAAACAGTGAAATATTCTCATCCCCTTTTCCAGGTGGACAACAGAAGTGCAAAGAGACTGATGTTTTTCACACAACCTGTGTAAGAAAACGTACTGCTGTACAGCAGAATCCTCTAATGAATCAAATCAGTCTTGGGGAACCAGGTTCACATCTCTGGAGATGCTCCTCGTGTGGGAAGGCAACAGTGCTGCTTTAAAATTGGAAATGATTCCTGAAATAGTGATGCCCAGAGCCATTAACAGGCACTTCCAGCAGTTCTCATTAATGTTACTATTGATTCTTCCACTTCTCTACTTTTTCTCCTGTGATTCTTCAATTTCCATATTTTTTTTTCCCTGTGATTTTTCAATTACAGTATCTAAGAGTGGACTTGTGCCCTTCACTCTTTACGGAGGAGTAAATCACTCATTTCTTTAAAACGCTTATTTCCCAGTAGATTAACGATGGTGATTATTAACAGAAAAGATGCACTCTAACAAGTTTGGAAAAAATGTATCGCTGTTCAGCAAAGCATTTAAGCACGTGGCATGGAAACACTTTGCAACTCTTAGTGGTTTTCCTACTCTATTCCCAAGGTATCTCATTCGCAGGACGGCATTCAAATGAAAGATTAAAAATGCTACAACTGGATGGACGTAACCGTGTGCCATGTTCTGCACTCACGTTTAAAAAAAAACAAACCAGTCTTCTTTCTGTTGATTTTGTGGCATAGTTAAAAATGACTAACTACAATTAGCGAGTATTGAAGAAGAGCAGATACGGCTCCTGCGTAATCTGCGGGAAGACCTCAGGAGTGTTTGTATTATCTGCCCGGTTTCATTTCAGTGATTACGAAGACATCGAAGAGCCTTGTAGGCTCACCACACTCATTAATATTCTGCTCCTCCGCTGATAAAGTTCTCATTCAATGGCACATCTCGGCTTGAAAAATGCAAAGCAACATTCCTAACCCTTCTCGGGATGAGAACAAATCCTCCCTATCTTGCTACATAATCCTGGCCATGTTTATATTTTGCTTTAGAAGAATTATTTCTTCCATCTGCTCCTACCGCATTAGTCTATTGAGTTGCTTCTTCCTTACCGCCTTCCCGAGGTTCTCAACTTAAAATACATTAATATACTGCGGTTCAGTGATCCCCCAATACTACACGCATTTTGCAGTATCGATCAGCAGCTCACTGCTCAAATGAGAAACAACCTACAGAAGTCAATGCTATAAAGACAGAGCAGTAAATTTGCCAGATATATATAGAGACGATACATATGGGTGTGGGTGTATGTACACACACACACTCCACCCGTGTTGTGTAGCATCTAGTCGTAGAAACAATTAGATACTTGGTTATTAGCTTCCTTATTGAACATGATTAAAGATATTTATGTTCTCACTTTCAATTTTAGAGACTCAATATAAATTCACAGATCAAAATTAGAGCTAACGGGCATAGTATTAAAAAAACCCAAATAGGTCCCTGGCTGTGTAATATGTTTATAGTATTCTACGTTTTAAAAAGTAATTAAGGGCTTGGTAAAAGGTCAGAAGTTCCACCGGGTTACATTTTTCTAACATGAGAAAGTAGTTTCCTTCCAAAGCCTCACGACAAACAAGACAAATGTACTTTTTCTTTGTCAGATGGAAAAAGGTCTTGGGTGGGTGATGAATAGCAGACCCATCCAATTTTGTAATCCAGTAAGAAAAAATATACATCTTTGTGCTGAGCTACATATCAATCCAGTTTCTCCTCTCTTTGCTTAATCACCAATTAAAAATATAATATATTATGTTAAGTTTTAGTTAGTCTAAATTGAATTTCATTCACATTAAAGAATGCAACCTATCATTTGACAAAAATGGAGCCGCTATTCTTTCAGAAAGCACACAAAATCGGTAATTTAATTTAACTAGAAAGTGTGTGGCTTTTCTGAAAAGAATTACACTGTTGATTGTGTTAAGCAAATAATAATTAACGCAAGTACATACAGCTCTAATTAGCAAGGAATTTAATTAAACAAATATGCCAACATAACAAGATGCATAACAAAGTAATTGTACTCTGTCTTGCCAACGCAGTCTTTACTACTTCAAAGTTTTTTCATGGTGATTATAAACCAATTTTGAACGATCGGGTACACAAGAGTGGCAAATCGGGCTCTACGCAGCCCCCCTGAAACACACAGCCCCCCGCAAAGCCAAAGCATGGCAGCAACGACCGCACTGCCTGCTGCGTTCCCTGCATCGCTCCAGCACCGCGCCTGTTTTCTACGACCTGGAAAGGCTGTACGTTAACAGCGCTGGCGTTCAGGATTACAAAGGAGAATTCCCGTTTCCATAAATTAACACAATACAGAAGCCAAACTTGCAATCGCTGACCTTTTATCTTGTTCTGACAACCTGGAAAATGTAAAGTGGCATAAAGTCATAGAGTTAGGGAAGAGTTGAGGTTGGAGGATGACCCAAGCAGGGACAGCCAGAGCAGGCTGCCCAAGACTGTGGCCAGTTGGGTTTTGCATATCTTCAAGGATGGAGATTCCACAACCTCTCTGGACAACCTGCTCCAGTGTCTGACATTCTCACAGTAAAGAAGTGTTTCCTTATGTTGGAAGTGGAATGTCATAGAATCATAGAATGGTTTCGGTTGGAAAGGACCTTGAAGATCATTGAGTTCCAACCCCCCTGCCATACGGAGGGACACCTCCCACTAGACCAGGCTGCCCAAGGCCACCTCCAGCCTGGCCAGAAGTACGTGTCCTGTACTTCAATTCACTGAGACTTTCAGGCCTACAGGTACAAAGTCTATAGTACCGTGCTCGGAGCAACTTGGATTTTCCCAGGATTTTCCCTCTGACAATCAAGTAAGCCTGAAAAGTTTCCATTAAAAAGGATTCGACAATCCTTCTTCCAACACCTGTTGCTGACATGGTGCTCTTCTCAAGGTACTATTAGTGCTTTACTGAAAAGTCTCTCCAACCATCCCCAAATCCTTTGACAGTTCCCCCACAAAGACAGACCATCACGATCAGCTGAAAGTGGCTTCTTCCACCTGAAATAACAGAACCTTTTTCAAAACCTACCTCTAATTTTGCTGGATGAAATATCCCCAAATCCCTAGAGTCAAGAATAGGTTTCTCAAGGATTTCAGCATCCTTTAGATCAAAGTGCCTACAATTGCCCCAGTACCCAGCTCGCTCTCCGCTTTCACCCAGACCAGGGTTTTCAGCACACCCATCACTGCGTTTGTGAAGAGGAAGATGATGGTTCAAAATTGACCAGCATACTCCGAAACAAAGTTCTTGTGCCTGTGGAAGGAACTTTGGTGAATTTAGCATCACTGGTAGGTCACCAAGAATCTGAAGGAAGATGCCTTCCACTCCAAACATTCACTAAGATTTAGGTGGACATCTTGACCGTCAACACAGGCACAGCTCCCCCACAAAGGAGAAAAAATCCTTGGGTAGTAAAATACCATTTTCTTCACACCGGTTTCATCCTCAGTTTTTTACTGAATGATACACAGCTACAGGGTTGTAATTTTCCCCTAAATTATTTCTACAAGCTACACAGGAAAGAGGATTTTTGCTCCTGTCCTCCCTTAAGCATTTCCAGCCACAGTACAGACACTTTTAATCAGTAAAAATAGAAAATTGAGGCGAAAAAGAATACGAGGAAACTATATGCTTTGCAGAACTCTTTATGACCTAGGGAGTAGGGAAGAGTCATGGGCATCTTGGAAACAAATATGCAATACCCAGACTGCATCCGTTAATATCTTTTATGAGTCTGTTTCAAAAGCTGCAGCAGAAGTGGTATTATACAGCCTAATTAAATCAATTCATCTGTGTAACTTTGCAATGGTTGGACTTTTTCCAGAAGGGCTCCTTGGAGCATCTTTTGTTCATTCTCTGTCTCTTCCTAAATTTCTGAGGTAAACAACAACAACAACAAAAATGCTAATTCCTTTCCTGACGCTCTACAACCAACGAAGGTTGAAGCCCCAAAGGATTTTTTGCTTAAACTCTCTGCTTATCAACCCCACTCTCAGCCTAAAGCTGAACGTCACTATTCCGCACTTTATTATTTCTTAATTTATTATTTGTATTACAGCAGTGCCTGCAGGCTTTGAAGTGCACTGATTTAGTGGGGTTTTTTTTTCTTCTTCTTTTTTCTTTTNTTTTTTTTTTTTTTTTTTTTTTTTGATGAGGAACTGAAAGATCAGGCTTCCTGTTGGCATAAAATTCATTGAACGAGGACCCTGGAAACTCGGCGGGTAATTTTGTATCGCAGACACCCGGCTTTTCTCAAGGCGCTGGTGGTGTTTTACCAAGACAGGATGTTTTCTATTACCATGTGTCACAACGCAAGCACTTGCTTGTCAGAGATACTGACATCTGCAGCAAGAAAGCTGCCGCTACTCACTTTTTAACTTGTTTTTCGTGTTTTGATTGCCACACATATCATGTCAGCATCTACTTTTGTGATTAAAAGAATCGGAGAATCTGCAGGCAATTTAATGAAATGTAAAAAGCTGCTGACATTAAGGGCTACTGTACACGACTACGAGCACACTGAGTTACAACACACCAGAGAACCGAAGCAAGAGACAGACACACTTATCTGAAAGCCAAACACTCTGGAAATTGTGGGTTTAGTTGTGTTGCGTGTTACGTCTACAGAATCCCAATAAGACTGAGTCTTAACACGCGTCATCACCAGGAAACAATACTGGTCCGAAAGAATTTGGTCTTAAGGTGTTACGAATCCAGAAATGTTACTGAGAGGCAAATCGAGGTATGAATTCGCAGGATCAACTACTGCTTGGTCATTGGTGACACAGATTTAGAGCCGCGCAAGCTTAGCCCTCCAGGGCAATGAGGTCACCTGCACTTCCCAATGGGTACAAGCAGATGAGCTGATACGCACCAAGTTCACCCCCCTCTACGCTAAACAGCCCACGCTCATATAACCAGGGGGAAAGTGAAATAGCAGTATTTCATAGAATCATAGAGTGGTTTGGGTTGGAAGGGACCTTTAAAGGCCATCTAGTCCAACCCCCTGCCATGAGCAGGGACATCTTCACCTAGATCAGGTTCTTCAGAGCCTCGTCCAACCTGACATGGAATGTTTCCAGGGATGGGGCATCCACCACCTCTCTGGGCAACCTGGGCCAGAGTCTCACCACCCTCAGTGTAAAAAATGTCTTCCTTATATCTAGTCTAAATCTCCCCTCTTTTAGTTTAAAGCCATTACCCCTTGTCATATCGCAACAGGCCCTGCTAAAAAGTCTGTCCCCATCTTTCTTATAAGCCCTTTTTAAGTACTGGAAGGCCACAATAAAGTCTCCCCGAAGCTTTCTCTTCTCCAGGCTGAACAACCCCAACTCTCTCAGCCTGTCCTCACAGCAGAGGGGCTCCGGCCATCTTCATACCCTCTTCTGGCCCTGCTCCAACAGGTCCATGTCTTTTGCCGGATTAAAATCATAGAATCATAGAATGGTTTAGGTTGGAAATGACCTTGAAGATCATCCAGTTCCAACCCCCCTGCTATAGGCAGGGACACCTCCCACTAGACCACGTTGCCCAAGGCCACGTCCAGCCTGGCCTTGAACACCTCCAGGGATGGGGCCTCAACAACCTCTCTGGGCAACCTGTTCCAGTGCCTCACCACCCTCACAGGGAAAAACTTCTTCCTAATGTTCAATCTAAACCTGCCCTCTTCCAGTTTGAAGCCATTCCCCCTCGTCCTATCACTCCATGCCCCAGTAAAAAGTCCTTCCCCAGCTCTCCTGTAGGCCCCCTTTAGGTACTGGAAGGCCGCAAGAAGATCTCCCCGGAGCCTTCTCTTCTCCAGGCTGAAGAGCCCCAACTCTTTCAGCCTCTCCTCACAGGAGAAAAAATCAGTCCAAGAAACTTACAATAGAAAAAACTCCAAACAGAGACACAAAAAAACCTATTCGAGATCTCCAAAGTCCAATCTCATGAGAAGAACATCCTTTCCATGCCACACTCTTTTACCTTTACAACTAGAGCCAATCACTGAATACGGGTATCTCATAACCCACATACTAAGTCACTGCCCTCTTTCCTCAATTCGTTTCACCATAAGGTATTCTCAGAATTTTATAGTGATGCATATTTCAACAGGAAAAAAAAACGGTCAGCTGTGACAGGGAGTTTCAGGTGAAGGAAAGCTTAAAGGAACTTGGTCTGGGGGAAGAAGGGAAATCTTGCAAATAAACCCCCTAAAGAAATGAGATATTAAAAAAAGAGGAAGGTTTGATTTTAGACAAGGTATGCAAACCTCCTCAATAGCAGAAATAGCTTTGACAATATAAATGCAGGTGCAGCTGTTTAGTCAATGCTGCCTTATAGGGAAACTTCTCCAATTAAACTAAAACAACAGCAGAAATATAATATAAAACACCTTTATCCTTTTTCAACTCCACCAGGTGCAATATTAGAAAGTCCAAGTAGGCTATTTAGCATTAACATTAGACCGAGATTCAACCTCTGTCCAATGTGATGGAAATATAACCTTTGGAAGATGTTTTCTTTCCCCCACCTTAATCCTATCCTGTAGAGCTTAAAAAGCTGAGCAGAACTTAAGAGCATTACCTACAACAAGATTTATTCGGAAATACATACTGAATCAATACCCAAAATAACAGAGTTTGGCTTGGGCACAGGTTCAGATGGACCTTCATTTCAATTTTGTTGACTTTGTTGAAAAATTGTGACACATACCCCCTACCCTGGAGAGCAATTTGCACGTTTTGGACTCTACACACAGTAATGGCAACCGCTGTGCAGAGAGGGGTGTCCCTATCTAGTTCTTGGCCTGGAATTGTCCTCTCCAGTTTCTGGCTGGAGGCTGGAGCTTGCAGAGATCCATCCCCTCCAGACCAGCCTTCATTTTGCTAACGGGAGCCAGTCAACCTTTTATTCACTCTGCTCCTGGAAGGTGGGAGGCGTCCCTGCCCATGGCAGGGGGGTTGGAACTACATGACCGTTAAGGTCCCTTCCAACCCAAACCATTCTATGATGATTCTCTGAGGAGTTTCTGATGATTCCTGTTAATAGCTTCTCCTTCACACCTTTTTTGAAGACGGGTAATCGGAATCGGTCACAGTTATCACAAGGAAAGTTTCAAACGTGTCCAGTGTAGCATTATTAACACTTCTCATTAATACTTCATTAATTTCCTAATGAAAACGTTTCCTGATCGCATTTGCCTTTTCCACAGCTGTGCCACCGCTGGCAGTGTCACCTCGTCTAACACACCCCACGTCTCTCTCCTCCTCCGTGGTTTCCACCTGGTCACCCCTCAGCCGCGTCTTTCATAACACCCTCTTCTTCTCGCTTTTCCCTCCTTCCAAGCCACCGCAAGAAATTTTGAGCTGCTTAAGCAGAGCAATAAAACGTTATTACGTTCAATAACTTAGAGCAGAATCAAATCTTTTCTCAGAAACAATCTAATTCTGAAGCCAGGATCCACTACCTTTCCTGGGAAAGCACGATATATTGGAAGAAAGACCGACCTCAGCCACACTGCACCGTGACGTTAACGCTTGCTTATCCTCTGGCTCACACCCGGAGAAATCTCTGATAGGCAATTTAACACAGGTACGTTCCAGAAAACGCACAAAGGATTTCTGGGAAAGCATTTACCCTTTTGTTTTACCTATTGTAAGTGAAGAGATGATCACAGAATGGGATAAATGGCTTTTTCTCTGGCTAAAGCACGCGTTCTGGAGGGATGCAGTAGACGTGAGCAGAGGAAATCCAGCTACACCCACGTGTGAAAGGTTTCGCATCAGAGATTAGTAAAAACCCTAATGCATTATGAACACACAGCGCCGCAGTTTACCCTTCAGCTTGCACAGCAGTTTAACAGACGCACGGAGAGAAACCGCATCAAGTAAATGAAATAGCGATGCGATGGATAAAATAGAAATACCTTAACTTCTGTAGTAGTTCATTGTTAATAGTCTCACTAAACAAGATCAGACGAGGATATATCATAAGGACAATGGAAATTCGCAGGAAATTTTGCTTAACGAGCATGGTGACATCTATAAAGCTATGCTAATGCAGGCAATTACCCCCGTACCTATTTTCAGTGACCCAAGTCCTTACCCAGGTGGGACAGAGAGCCCATTTGCAATGTCTCCTGCATCTCCTCTTCATTTCGAGGAAATTATCACCCAGTGCCTTTGCGAGGTGCGACGGAGCGCAGGACCGCACTGCACCGGGCCATTAACCATGATCGTAAAGCGTGTTAAAGAACAGCAAGTGTATTATATAGTGCCCAAAGGCAGTTCCTTTTTATGACCTCCTTAGAAAGCAGCAAACCACCCTGTGGGCTCCGGGTGACCCATTTTCAACACACAGCTCTGAAACAGAGTTATGTTTTTAGAAGACAGGGTCCCAAACTGAGTGCTTTGCTAAGGGAGAAGATGCAGGTTGAAGGGATGGGGCCATCTCCAAAGCCACGTAGTGTCTTGGAAGTGCCAACGCTGTGTCAACCCTCCTCTTCCAGCGCCCTGTCCACGCCATGGTTTAAAGTTAATTAAAGGCATTTCAACTCCACTCTGTGTATCAGTGTCAGGAGGGGAGCGAGGGAAGAAGCCAGGCTTTACAACCAGGTCACAACCATGGCTATCCCAAGGCGTATAGGGAAAATCATGCCGGAATGACGTAGCCAGCACTTGGCCATTAAATCCAGCCTCTGCACTGGCCTGATTCAAACCCTGTAGACCCAGACATGACTATTTCCAGTGTTATTAGCCAAAAAGCATTTCCCTGCCCAATGCCCCAATACAGGCGGTCAAGAAAAAAGCAACCCAAATGTCCGCGGTGCACTCTGCCCACGCCAGAAACCCCATTCTTCTGCACGGGGCGATGGAAGAGTTAACAGCCAAGGCTGAAAAGATCAGAGACATCTGCTTTATAAAGCGTAACGCCAAGAATTGGGACGTTTCCCTCATCGTGCAACTGAGGAGGATGGCAAACGGCATCCAGGCAGGAGATGAGAGACAGGAAAGCTACAGCCTATTCGAGGCTTCTCGTTTGCTCGGGTCTTTCGCCCTCACTCCATCCCAGACACTCAGCTCATTGGAGCTGCGCATTCCCAGCGTATGTTTTCAACTGTAATTTGGTGCAGCTGTTTCCCACTGTAACTACAATCTGAAATGATTTAATTATAACATGCAGGCATCAGGAACAGCAACGAAATTACAAATAACCACCATACAAATGCTAATAAATGGCACTTTGTTGGGATGGAGAGAAGCAAGAAAATACTTCAGGGGAGCAATTAAAGGGGTTTTTTGTGAGCAGGAAACTGAATTGGCCTTCAAAACATTTTGAGGGTTTCATTTGCAGACGAAGCGCAAAGGTCTGTTGTACAATGGGGGGGGGGGAGAAAAAACATCACGTTGCAGGAAGATACTCATGCTTGGGAAGAAATGCAAACAAACAAACAACAAATAAATCCTTGCTGCACAGCAGTATCGGCTTCAGCACATTTTGAACAGCTTCAAACACAGGCAGGCCCCTTGGAAATGCAAGGAGTTGGAGGAACTCAACGTCTCCTGCAAGCACCAAGGGCAGATTTTGCAAAGGACTGCGAAGCCCTTTGGTTACCTGAAGGCTGACTCTGCTCTTGCTCACGTCCAGCGTCCGTCCCTCAATTCCCTTCAGCAGCATCTCAGAGCAGAGTGATTCCTATCCCATATAAGTCCGATACGTTATGTTACTCTGATTTCCCATCAGATTTCTACAGCCCCATCGGGAATAACACCCGAGGTGTTACAGATGCTGTGGCGCTTCTGCAGAGAAGCAGCAATGAGCCATACCCTGCACGAAACCTGAGTTAACTGCGGTTTGTGTGATGAGTATTTCCTTTGCCGATTCAGGGCAGCACAAGAGTCTCCAACGCCTGCCCTGGGCAGTTTGGATGATGGTCCGAACAGGGAGAAGATGCCACCTGGAAGAAATGACATTCTAGCCCACATATCTACAACTTTTCAGGCATCATGTCGTTTTGGACATTTATTTCCAAAGCACTTACAGAACATTCAGCAGGAAAGCAATCTATAAAATGTATTACAGCATTTACCATAGGACACATTATAGAAGGGATCGGGCTGGAATTTAATCACAGTGTTCTCTATGACTCGGAAAGCCGATGCTAAGAATCTCTTTTAAGCTTTCCTGAGAGCATCACTCCTCCTTCACCTCCATGGAGAAAAGGGATGTCCCCCTGGGTAAATGTGACAAAGTACGTGTGCGAGGTGGGGGGGAGAAGTTCACTCTTGGTAAATGCATTCCAAAATCCCACATTTTGTTATCACCACGTGTGGTGACTCCTGTAAAAGCCTTTGTTGCGTGTGGTTTGCAAAATGTTTTAACGCGAACTTCTAGCTGTGATTCGGTTGGCTTCCTTGAGCTGGAAAGGTAAACACGACAAGGGAACAACACCCGCATGATCTTCTTTGCACATCAAAGGGGAATCGCTGGAGACGAGCTTAAAAGAGCTTCACCTATGTCCTCCCTAATGCAAAGAGCACAACAAAGCTGCAGTTCAGGATGTCCACTAAACAAAGACGGAAAGGGCAGGATCTCGAGGTGGGCTTTGAAACCTGATTTGCATCAAAGAGCCCCTCCAAAGGGACCTAAACTTTGAAAGGCAGTAATAAAGACAAAGCGTCTACATCAGCATTTACACCATTTGGAAGTGAATCCCCCATTGTGCCCCTTCCCTGCCTGGGTCCTGCTCCTAGAGTGGTTTGGGTGTGTGCAAACGAGGCTCCTTTTGGTAGAAACCAACCTGTAAGATTCCCACCAAACAAATTCAGGCAGCTAACGAGAACGTCGGGGAGCGAATCGTTGATTGGACATCCACGAAGCAAAACCACGTGGTGGGAAAGTTTAACGCATGAGAACAGGTGAAGTAGTCCAGAACAAAGCTCTCAAACCACATGTAGTACAGCAGCAGGGCCCTTAGCACCAAAGGCTTTGATCTTCTCATCTGTCCACATCAAGACTAATTCCTTGAGGGAACTGAGATGGGTGTTGTCTCAGTCAGAAAAGCAAGAGGAATTACTGAGTTCTCCCTCAAAGATCTTTACCGACAGCTAAGAGTGTGATCTTATGTCATTTTCCCCTTCTGTAACTGCATAAATTGAGGATTTAGCCCAGGAACTCCAAATCTTTACCTGAAGTACGATTTACCTCCAGATTCAGACACCGTAATTTAGGCGTCTACATATGAGCTAGAAGCTCTGCTCAGTTGCCAAGACCTGGGCAGCTAGTGCTATTTGAGATGTCCTCAGGTATCTTTGCTTTGGCCTCCAGATCCCACTCCGGACCCACACAAGTCTTCCATAGGTCCTGCATCCTGTCTGCTGGTCCATGGGGACGTATCCCTGCTAGGACTGGGAGAACAAAATGAAATATAGGGGTTTCCCAGAGGAAGGATTGTGCCATCTCCAACATAAGTTCTGATTCATCTTTTATCTTACTGAGATAAACCTGTGTCATTTCATCGAGTTTTTATCATGTCTGGTCTCAAAAAAAGATATAGGTAAGACAGAACTATACCACTCGTGTGCTATAGGAGCCTACAAGCAACGACTCCAGGCAGGACAACACAGAAGAAACCCCTTAAAGACAGCAAATGTGTAAAACTTGTGAATTAGAGAAAGCTGATCGTTTCCTAATGAGCAGCATTAATCAGCTTAAGAGCTATAAAGAAACATTTAGGTGCCTGGAAGTACGTTTGCTTGCAGAGATCCAACCTAGCTTCCAAAACAAGCAGGGCAGAGATGCCTCATCAGGTCTCCGTACCTGCAAATTGCCATCATCACCAACTGAAATATTTTACAAGCCTCTAACATATGATAGTTCCATCAAAGGCAAGATAGCGAAACCCCACTGTGACCTAGACTGATCACTGGAAATGATGGTGGACCTGTTTTATCCTCCTAAAACCAGCGAGGAAGCCAGGGTTAGTCCTGCTTGGCGGTACTCCATCTCCAAGGAGAAAAATGAAGTTTTTTTCATAACCGCACATCCCTTTACAGAAATTCAAAGACTGAGGCCCTCAGCGACCACTACAACCATCCAACCCGACCTCCCGCCTACTCAGGCCACTGTGTTTTCCCAGAGGCTGAATTAAGCGTACCATTTTGAAAGACAGCTGTAACTAATCTGCATTACCTGGCAGCTTTTATCTTCCCCCGGCTCACCCGCTGCAGGGTAAAGTGATTATGCACAGCCGAGACGTCAGCTTTCATGGTCAGCGTGAAAGCTACCCACTTCTCCGGCTTAACAGCAAAAATGGTGATCCTTTTTCAGCGTCTAATATAGGTGAAAAGATTACCTTCAGATTGGCTCCATCTCACAAATGGCTTAAATCCCAAACAAGCTTCGGTCCTGCTTTGTCCAGGTAAAATCATACCATCATGCCACCTCGCACAGCGTTCATTCCTCTGCTCCGCTCTCTGTGCGCTGATACGTCAGTGGAATAAAGAGAAGCCAATTCAAATGGACATGAGTCATCCCAGAATGAGGAGTGACTGGATTCTGATAATACCCTTGGCCATCACTGGACTATTACATGTTCAATATATCTAAACTGATTAAGTTCATCAAGGTTGTTGTTACCTGCAAGACTGCCAGAGATGCCAGAAAATAAACACGTAGAAGCATATTGTCCTCAGAGCATTACTAAACCCTGCCAGGGCTAGAAAGGATCCCCCAAAGCTACTAAATCTGGTCCCGGCTATTAAAATCCCTTCCAATTTCTGTATTTCATAGAATCATAGAATGGTTTGGGTTGGAAAGGACCTTGAAGATCATCGAGTTCCAACCCCCTTGCCATGGGCAGGGACACCTCCCACCAGACCAGGTTGCTCAAAGCCACCTCCAACCTGGCCTTGAACACCTCCAGGGATGGGGCAGCCACAGCTTCTCCGGGCAACCTGCGCCAGGGGCTCACCACCCTCACAGTCAAGAATTTCTTCCTAATATCTCATCTAAAACTCCCCTCTGTCAGTGTAAAACCGTTCCCCCTCATCCTATAGCTCCACTCCTTGATCAAGAGTCCCTTCCCGGCTCTCCTGGAGCCCCTTTAGGGACTGGAAGGGGCTCTAAGGTCTCCCCGGAGCCTTCTCTTCTCCAGCCTGAACCCCCCCAACTCTCCCAGCCTGTCCTCCCAGCAGAGGGGCTCCAGCCCTTGCAGCATCTCCGGGGCCTCCTCTGGCCCCGCTCCACCAGGTCCATGTCTCTGCTGTGCTGAGGCCCCCGAGCTGGAGGCAGCACTGCAGGGGGGTCTCCCCAGAGCAGAGCGCAGCAGAGGGGCACAATCCCCCCCTCGCCCTGCTGGCCACGCTGCTGGGGATGCAGCCCGGGATGCCGGCGGCTTTCTGGGCTGCCAGCGCACATTGCCAGCTCGTGTTGTATTTAAACTAGATATTCATGCAGGTAGACCTGGTAGATCTACAAGTATTCACTAAATCAGTAGACAAAAAAAAATTTCTGAGTAGTTTCTGCATCTCAAATCTCTTGCACCTTCCAGTCTCCTACCTGAAATCCAGTCTCTCGGGAAGGAAGCTCTCAGAAACCCTTCTTTCTCAGCACAAAATCTGATGTTGCCTTTTATTTCGGTTCTAAAATGGACCAATGCCAGTTGGGCTTGGCAATAGCACCGCCAACAAGTGATTTCCAGGGGAGAATGACCTTTAAACTCACGTATTATAGTCATCAGCAAATAAAGATGATCTTAAAGGCAACTGGGAGAAACTTTCAGGATCTCGAGATCAGTGGCTACATTACTAAAAAATATTGACCGAATATTTCCTTGTATGGCTCACATAGGCCATCAATATCTGAGTACTCGTCAACTTTTGTCTTAAAATATATATATCTAAGCGATGAAGTTTGGGAGAAGGGACCATTTTTGTTCCTTCATCAGAAAGCATCTACATGCACTGAAGCCTGACTGATTGTTAAGGGTCCCAGATCCCAAAATAAATCAAAAGGAGAAAATTGAGGGATGCGATTATGTGAAAATCTTACACATCACGTTGAGCCACTCTAACATCGAGAATGCCGCCTTCGAAGCGTTCAGTCTGTTAATGGTCTATGCCTTGGCTCGTGCACCAGGAGGGTGAAAGGGGGCTGCTCCTTGGGTACAGTCACGACAATTCCGTGATTTCACCTCCTTTCCCACGAATCCGCAGTGTAACGAGACTGGCAGGAAGCAGGGACGCCTGGGTCACCACCATATGGCAGCACAGTAAGAACAGACCACCAGAACGTGGAAAATGGGGAGATTTTCAAAAGCTGCCTGGAATCTTGAGAAATGACAAAACGCTTCTGTACATTTGGAAAAGGAAAAAAAAAAATAAAAAAAAATCTTACATTTCTCCACAAAGAGCCAAGCTCTGACAGCTCTTTGGGGGCTTTTGCAGGTCCTAGTGCTTTTACAGCTGTGTCTACCAGTACTCCTCACTAACACTTTCAAATTAATTCCAACACTTCCCACATAAAAAGCAGAACTTTTGGAAACAGGGATAAAAAGAAAGTGTGATAGATTCAGCTATTAAAAAAATAAAATAAAATAAAATAAAAAATCCTGCTCCTTTCTCCCTTTTTTAATGGCTGTGGTTAAGATCTCTGGTGGATACGAATGTGCTGCTCAGGGCCATACCAGAATTGTGTGGGACCCATTCCAGTCCCTCTGGAATCGGGAATAATACAGAGGAGAGACAGGCTCCATTTCCATGGCTTTGAAACGATGGAGAGAAAGGATGAAAAGGGCTCTGCGTCCCTTTTGAATTAGTTCAGGCATCAGTCTGCTCCTCTCCAGCACGACCTTGCTCTTACAGCGCAGCTTGTTTGGAAAATGAGATTCATGGGACACGAGACCCTTTGGTGAACCCTGGAGTAACAAGTCAATTTATGTAGAAGTGAAGAGAGTGCAGGATAATGAAACGTTATTTTTTTTTTTCTCTGCGCGACTACAAAGGTGTGTGTTCAAGGTAGAAAGCCTCAACCAGTCTCACCAGGGAAGGACCACTAAGTGCCTTTCACACTCTGAAGCCGAGAAGCAATAATGGGGTCTCCAGCCGGAGGATGGAGAAGATGCCCAGCAGACAGGAGGACCCCAGGTATCACACTACGTTAAAACATTAGTTGACTACCTATTGCACAGCAAAGCCAGTGTGGATACAAAGGCTCTCCAATGAGGATGAAACATCTTTCTCAGGAGAGTTCAGTGTGATGCTCGGAGATTTCTTCTACCAGTGCAAAAGGGCTTCTCCTGATGCACACATTTGTACATGGACATGGCACATACATTCAGTTCATGCCATTTTTAACACAAGTGATCACCTGCTCTGAATACAACAATAGGTCTTGGGGGATTTTTTTTCCCCGTTAATAACGAGTCCAGCATGACCATGACATGGTCTTCAAGCCATCCAGACCGTTCCTCCTTATCAGTTGCACGTTCTCTCTCCAAGTGATGCAGGATCTGGGTGTGAAAGGTTGCACTTGAGGTTTTTCCCCCTTGCACAGGGTACCCCTGTTGTGCTCTGACCCCGGCCCTGCTCTCCCACCATCTCAGAAAACCTCTGTTCACGCAGTGATGAAGATCTCATCGTGAATCCATCATGATGGATTCAAGCCTGCTTGAGCAAAGGGAGTTATCAGCCAATGACAGAAAATGCCATGGCACATTTTTAAGGGATAGAGGGCTCATTATTCAGCACATGGGTTTATGTATTTCCTTCCCTCCTATCCACAGCCCAAACAGCAGTGCTATCGCCAGAAACCCTGTTGTGGACAAGCCATAAGCTCCCCCTTCGCTACTGGATCTCAGAATATGACTGTAGGAAATAAGTGGCCTCAGAAATACATGGCTGCGACAAAGCCAAGGAGAAGCGAGCAAGCCATTCCTCAAAACTTCTTGTCTTCCTCCAGATGGTACATCTCCCCAGAGCTCTTCCGCGAAACGCAAGCCGCTGGGTTCCTGCCAGGGGAGCTAATGTTACGGGGCATGAAAACAAGGACAAACAGGTACGAGAGAATGGCACAGCTGCTAGCTGGCACCATCTAAAAATCAAGGCTATTCTTTCCCTGCCTCCCTGTGAAGCCCCCTTCATGTGCTGAAACAAAAAGCGCTAATTTGACTTCCCGCTTGGCTTTGTCGGATTTTGACATGTCCTCAGTCAAGCAAGATCCCCTCCTTCAATCAGACACCATTTTCTTGAGGCGTTAGAAAAGGAGGAAGCTAAAAGTAATTATTGAAAACTCATAAGCAGCAGCTTTAGCCTAATTACCATGACTCCTTTTTAATTTTTTTTATTGATCGCCTCCCGTGAATACACAAGTATTGACTGAGCTCGCAGAGTCTTGTGCCGCTGTGATAACAACAGCAGCCAGTGAAAAACAAAATGCAATTAGGTGACCCAACATCCTGCTGAACATTTGGGATTAGAAAGAAAGAAGGAAAGAAGGTAAGAAAGAAAGAAAGAAGGAAAGAAAGAAAGAAGGAAAGAAAGACGGAAGGAAAGAAAGACGGAAAGAAGGAAAGAAAGATGGAAAGAAGGAAAGAAANAAAAAAAAAAAAAAAAAGAAAAAAAAAAAAAGAAAGAAAGAAAGAAAGAAAGAAAGAAAGAAAGAAAGAAAGAAAGAAAGAAAGAAAGAAAGAAAGAAAGAAAGAAGGAAGGAAAAATAAAGCCTGGAAGAAAACACACACATTTGTGTCTTCCACAGTCTGCCACATATTTGCTCTCCGGGCTTGGGAGCAGTGTCCTTGTCAAGAGAAAGCGAGTGTTTTATTTCCTACATTGCCATCTTCGTTATATTTAATTCCGTATTGCCAGAACTTGACCCAAAGCCCAAGTCTGGAGGACCTACTGGCTTCAACGATCTTCAGCTGGGAGGACTGGCCACCTCTCACTTCCACACCTGGCAAAGTCTGCCTTGAAAGGTCCCAATCTCCACAACGCCTTGCCGCAGAGAGTCCTTAACAGCCAGCCAACCACCTTAGAACACAAACAAAACCCCCAACCAGTTATCTTGCAAAACCACAGCTCAGAACTCGGCCGTCCTCCTCCGCGTGCAATGCATCACACGCGTTGTAACACGTCCCTGTTTATTGTTCTGTTTAATTTCTTCGCTGGCCTTCTTGGCACCAAGGATTCCCATGTTAACCCAGACCCATCCAAAATACGGTACTGCCACATAAATTTTTGTGGGGTTTTTTTGTTTGTTTTGTTGTATTTTTCCTCCTCCCAGATCTACCTAGTTCTTTCACCTGCTCAACTTACTTGAACCACTAAAACAAAATGAAACTTGTTCTTATTTTCAGGTGTGGAACGGCCATCCAGTTGGGTTCTGTCCTCACCACCAACTAATATTTAAAAAGCTGCTTCAATGGGAACAATTTAGTGAGCAATTTTTATCACCCTCATTCCGTGGAAAAAAACTCTTTATTCCATAGCAGCATAACAAGTATAACAGAGGAAAGAAATTATATCCTGACCCCCCCGAGATTCATATGCTTTCAAACAGACAAGGCAACTTCCATTAGGCTTACATTGATAAGCGCTGTTTTGACGCGGCTAGGGATTGCAGGAATTGATTTCTTAGGGGTTTTTTTCAGATATGATAAGCATAAGTAGTGGAGAAGAACTACTGAGTTAGCAGATACTGCTTTCTTCATCATTGCTCCATTCCATGGGAGAGCTAGTAATGATTTTTTTTTAAAGAAAATGAACCACACGTGAATTCTTGGCATTTAAAACTAATACTACTCTTCCTGCTTGGACCACTCCTAGAGCTACTTTGGCTTCTGAACCACGTGGCTCCTCAAATACACATTATTCAAAAATACTCTTGACAGCGGATCAAAGAAAAAGAAGGTTTTTTCATATTTGCTGAGCCCTTCAGTTAATGTGAATTCTGTTAAGTTATAAAGCGCTGTAACAAGCAAAACAATGGTTCTCTACCATTAAGTTTGAATGCAGCCATGTACAATACCACTACGAACATCTCCTTGACTCCCCAAATAAACCGAGTCGGTATTTGCAGGTTCTCTTATATGCCTTCTTCTTTTCTGGCAGTCTAAGGACAGCGTGACATCAACAACCAGGGAAATGAAAATGTGTGTCAGTGTGCCTTTGGTCAGAGAATGATGAAAAACAATGGAAATTCAATGATTTCATTTCTACCAGACAGAAACCGCACATTGCCGCCGAGCAGACAGCTGGTGGATGGCTCCAGATACTAAGGAGACCCCAAAGACTGATGCAGGCCAAGGAACGATCTCAGCGCTGTTAAATAAATGAGATCTAGGTAAGGTTTCTACCACTAAAGAATGGCTTCAAGCCAATTAAAGAGAGTCCCCAGTGTGCTTCAAGGAAGACTTTCATGTTCTCATCCTGGGTCAGGATTCTGACAATCGGTTTTGGGGTATGACACAGAAAAAAAAAAAGAGAAAGAAAAAAATCACCCTTCATTAACTTAGTGCCTCCTCTTTCCACCCCTTCAGTCAAGACCAATTTACAGTATCTGCGTCCTTGGATGACGCCAGAAGTTGAAGCCAGAAGTGTGGATGGAGTGTATCAATTGCACACGTAGACAGAAAGGCCAGAAAATTATTATCAAGCAAAGACCATCCAAAGACCTCATTTAAAAGGTGCCAGTTCTTATTTAATCCTGCTGAAAGATTCAATCTATCCAATGCCCTCCTCTCACCTAACACAGTAACGACCACAGAAGGTTGAGTCAGTTCAGTCTCTTCTTTCTGTGGAAACCTGTAAGTGACCTGTAAGGATGGATGGAGAGTTGGGAAAGGGTTTCAAGGACTGTCTGAGCAGCTGATGGGACCTGTCCTGGGGCCACAGTCCAGTTCATATAATACAAACGTGAATAAATAAAAATCCTGCCCTTCTTCCCTATCCCTCCCCACGCGCTCATCTTCGATCAGCCAAAGGGAGAGAGTCACCAGCGCCTGGTAAATGCTTTGGATAAAAATCCATATATTGAATTCAGAGAAATGAAATAAAATGTGAGCTCTGACAGAACATCAATTATGGGGTTTGCAAAATAGCCCTCTCTTATTTTTAGGTTTTGAAAGTTGTTAACTTTGGCAATTTCCAAGATGAGATGGAACTACATTTCAATATCTCATTCCAGCCTCTCTGGGCCGTATTTGGTGAATGAATGCAAAACCACCTCGGTGGGAGGAGAAAAAAACCTCAGTACAGCACAATGGGGAGCTAACTGGGGTCTGACTGCCTTTACTTTACTTTAAGGTAATGATCCTAAACTACCAAAAACGTACACACAGAGGGGTTCCTCTACTACATATGTGCATCTGCACCACAGCCGCTCTTCCTAAAAATGAAAATTTACTCCACTAACACATTAGTTTCTATATCTTTCAAATAATAGACTTCTCTGTTTGCTGCCATGGAAAAAAGGCACTCCAAAATGCTGTTACATCACTGGAGGCCAAAAAAAGCGTCATTTTTAATAATTAAGGGATGATTTTAACTGAGCCTACTCATTTTGAGCAACGAGACTTGTCAAACAGGTCATTAATGACAGAGAACTGTCTGGGTATGG
This sequence comes from Anarhynchus alexandrinus, assembly GCA_008711295.1. NCBI lineage: Eukaryota > Metazoa > Chordata > Aves > Charadriiformes > Charadriidae > Anarhynchus > Anarhynchus alexandrinus. The sequence continues at coordinate 130,663 of VUYV01000580.1, read as the reverse complement.
AAACAGCAGTGAAAAACTCCCATCGTGGCCACCAGTTAAATGTCATCATCTAAAACATAATACTTTCCCAGGCTTATTTTACTGCTTTTCTGTTTCTTTAAAAAAAAAACCCAAACAAAACCAACAGAATAATGAGAAAAAACATCTGTGCTTGCCCAAAGAGCTACGTGGTCGCTGTTGGGTTGCTAAACCAGGTCAGAAAAGGACAACGAATCCAACCACTTTAGGTCTTCTTAGGTCCCAACCACCACCAGGTATCACCCGAGACTCTGAGTGCCTATTAACGAGGCAAAGATCCTCACTTATAATTACCATTCATACAACACTTAATACCCTCATTGAAAGCATAAGTGGTAACATCAAGTTTCCACGTACTAGCAACATCTCCTACAGAGTTATTTAAGAAAATATAGTGTTTTGCATTACAAAATAAATTAGCTTTTCCCCCACTTCAGTATTGAGGGAGGGGGATGCAGTGCGGGAGGGCAGTGCCACGGCGGGTATGGTACAGGTCAACTAAACCACTCCACTCTTCCAGACGAACAAATGTTAATGAGATATAGACAACAAACAATATAATATTAAGATGTTTTTAACTCATTATTCCCAACTGTTTTTTCAGGGGGAAAAATCAGCAAGTGCGGTGAGATATTTAAATAATGTATGTAGGGGTAATTAACAGGTGCAACGGGCTGTCCGGGATCATTAAGAGATATTAAACACAGGGGATGGGATGGGATGGGATGGGATGGGATGGGATGGGGATGGGATGG